>BQNB010129220.1:2339-14099 GCA_026074375.1 Tanacetum coccineum
ATTGAACTTCAATTCAAAACCATTATTGAAAATGGTCCTTTTATCCCTATGGTAGCTGGTCAAAGGAAGCCTAAAGGACAATGGACCCCTGATGAAAGAAAAGCTGCTAACTTAGATCAACGACTCAAAAGTCTCATCATGTCTATCCTTCCAGATAACCAAATGAATTATGTCATAAACTGTTTAATAGCCAAATAAACCTGGGATGACCTGATACTGTATCATGAGGGCCCCTCTTATATGAAAAAAAGTAGGGTCATAGACCTAAAATTATGTTACAACACCTTCAAATTCAAAGAAGGTAAAACACTAACATAAACTTTCACCAGATACAAAGCTTTGATGAATAAGTTAGTAAATGATGGCATCAAACTTTCAAAGATTGAAATAAATACTGGTTTTATAAATGGGTTACCAAAGAAGTGGCTAAGTTTCTGTCAAAGTCTTAGAAACACAAATCATGTGAAAGATTCTAAGCTTGCTTCCCTATTTTGTAAACTCAAATATAAAGAAAACCTAATAGACAGTATTTATGAGACTAAAGAGAAGAAATCTCTTGTCACTGCACTGTCAACTGCCTTCTTCTCTACCTTTATTGCCTAGGACTTTCAAGATAGTCCTGATGATGAAGAGGATACAAGAAGCAGTCAAGAGTACCTGAATGATCTAGAAGAAGAATATCAAGCAAAATATCTTTTAGCCAAGTCTAAAAGGTTTTTTAAAAAGGGTACTCAAAGGTTCAGCGGTGCTAAAGCAACTGACCAAACTGAATGTCACAAATGTGGCAAGAAGGGTCAGTTTGCAAGAGACTATTGGTCAAAAACTTTAGTTCCTTTAAATCAGTCACTCTTTCAACCAAAGCTTCTCAGTTCCTCTCAGCACAAACTAGAACTAAGGCCTACCAAGGACTTTGAAGCCAAATACAAAAAAGTCAAGGCTAAACTGGCTCTCTTGAGTTCAAGTGCTTCAGCTTCCAAAGCCTTAATGGTTAAGAACAAAGGTCTTATTGTTAAAGCCTATGAATGGGATGAAGAAGAAGTGTCATCAGATGACAATGATATGGTTGAAGTAAAAGTACTCATGGCACTAGCTAAAGATAATGATGATGTCTGCAAAGAAGGTGTCAGGAATGATGAATGGGTAAAGATCTCTATGATAAAGGTGCACACTCTTCTTGAAATGGAAGATAATGATGATAAGAAGAATTATCTAGACTATTTGTGTATTGATCTAAATTATGTTGAAGAACAAAGAAATAATCTTTTGTCAAAACATAGAGATCGTGTTCAAGAACTGAATACATGCAAAGAACAACTTTTAGTATTAAAACAAGCAAAACTTAATTTTCTTACCATGCAACATGTAAACACTAAGATTCTCAAAAAGAATCAAAACTTAAGAAAAGAACTAAAAGAGCTATCAGCAATCACTGAAACATGGCCTAATAGTTCTAATAAAGTAAATTAGTGTATCAGTGAATAAATTCCTACTCAAAAGAAGAGAATTCTAAGAGTTGATCAACTCACTGAAGATCTCTCTAGTTCTGGGCAAAAAGACCTAGTCTTTGTTAAATCTTTAGCTGATGGCACACAATTGTCCATACCTGTTGTGTTAAAAGACCCTGGTTATCTAAAGCTGAAGGTTTTATTTTGCCAAATCATGATACTTGTAGGATACTCCTAGCAGAGTGGCAAAGAAACACAACTGATCCTCCAGTTGCTATCACTGACTCTTTAGCGACTGATTATGATTCAACGAATGAATCTTCAGTCTGTAGCATTCCTCTGCCTCTACTGAAGAAGTTGGATGGTGCTGAACCTATTTCTAGACCAAAGACTATCAAATCAACTTTGAGGTCAAAATCAACATTCACATCTGAAACTTTAAAAGGTGTCATAATAAATGAACCATCCTTAGCTCCTGCTAGGGGTAACAAAAGCGCTTCAGCTTCAAAAGTTAACTCAACTCCTACTGGTAAATTAAAGAGTGTGAAAATTAAAGATGACCATCCTTTGGCTATTGTAATGAAAGAACTTAACGACCTAAAATTACAAATTAGCAAGAATCAGTCATCTTAATCAAGAAATAACCAACCTCCTCCAAATAAACAATTACAACAGGTGTTTCACAATAACATGTTAATATTAATAAAACCGTAAAAACGTTATAGTTATAGTTTACGTTTATCTTTGTTTTGTTAATGACAAAACATGAAACTTGTCGAAAAGTAAAATTGAAATTCATTAGTTTAAAACCAATAGTTTATCAAACTCATCCTAATTTTTTTTTTTTCCCATCAAACCATCCTTCATATTATAGCACTTACACTCAAATTACATAAATACATTTTAGAATAAAATATACACCTTACATAAAAATATATAAAAAACCCTCAAACATATTTACATCATAGTTAACATATTTTTCTTATCAAATCTGAACATGATCTCACAAGATTACACATGATCTTTCAAGATTTTGCAAATCAAAATTCGGATTTAGTTATTGTTTGCGCCGGTGTCTGTTTGACAAACTGGTCTCGGATATGTTCTCAACAGAACAGGCGAAACCGTGAACAAGTAAAACTAAAGTCTATAAAAACCCCAGCTCATTATCACTAATTTAAACATCCTTTCACATAGTTCATTTATACACAAATATTTCAGAATACCACCTAATCTTTAATCATAAATTTCTTGTATTTTAGTGTTTTTGATAGATTTCGTAATAGAGAAGTTCTATCGGGTTTTGCATACAAGATTAACTCCCAAGCTCACGTTTTGCAAGAGCGTCTCATCTCACAAAGTTCTACTAACTGATCTTGAAGCATTATTCATCCTATTCAATAAAGATGTGTATCATATAGAGATAGGATCACTTAGAAAAGTGTTGTGTAAAATAGTTGTGATAATATGAATCTTAGTGTAAATGCTTGACACCTAGTAGAGGGCAAATAGTGTAAAAGTATTTTGTTCCTCCTTGTTGGAACATAGGATATACCTTAATATCATGTAAAGGGTAAATAGGTGTTGGCGTGATTCTACCATGTGAAGAATCTGGTATTTAGCTTTTGAAAACCGTAAAAAGGTTGAAGAGATATTGTGAGGCTTCTTCGCCAGTTAAAGGAGCCCTGATGACTAGTGGATTCAAACTCTCGAGTAGGTGACTCGGGGAGTAGAGTAGGGCAAGGTAGGAGACCTTGTAGCCAAACCACTATAAACATCCTTGCCACATATCCTTTATTAATATTGCTTTTAATACTAACATAGTTACTTATATCGTTTCATCAAATAGATCTAAAATAATCAATCAGAAACACAAATTTTATTGGGGAAAACTATTCAACCCCCCTTCTAGTTTTCAACAATTGGTATCAAGAGTACGTTATCAAAGTTCTTTAGAGTATACTGTACTTTAAAAACTTTAAAAACCGATCAAATGAATTTCAAAAACTACAAATAATTTTTAGATCTATTATATTATTTGTTTTCTTAAAAGCTCGTTGAAGGATGATCAAGAAAAAGGGAAACTACCGCTCTAGGACAAAATCTCTCTTGTCTTCTTGGCTCACAAGCCATTCCACCGATTCGTTACATATGGAATCCGAGGGAACTCATAATGCACCGCTTGTCTGAACCAAATTTTTTTTGGGCCGAATTATAATAGGGAGAATGGTGTGAGCTTATATTTGCAAAAATCTCTTGACATTTTATTTGGGCTCAATATGGTCAAACCATTCCTTTTATTTTTCTTACTTCTCTTCAAAACAACTTTGAAAAATTCTTGGTCATGATCACGTGTCACGAATTCACAATGCTAAAAGGTACACAACCTCTTATCCCTTCTCTTCTTAGGTGATCATTGTGCTTGAGTTCTATCTATGAAATAATTGGGTATGTGTTATGTGATTTATTCCTTTAAAATAATATTATGATATTTTTTCGTCTAGCATACTCTTGCAACTTCTTTCTTGAATCTATCCTTTAAACTCTCGACTCGTCCGAAGTACGATACCCAAATCTCGAATATTAAGCCTGATTATTTAAAATTCAAAATCTTCTTCTCCCTTTCCTATAAAAACCAACGACACATCCCCTCTAATATAAAAATCACTCTCCTCCAACATCAATCATTCAATTCAAAAATCAAACCTTCCTACTTTCCCTCTCACTCAAAAATACCGATCAACTCATAGAAGCCCTCTTAGAGATTCTAAGCCCTGTCCTAGTCGTCATCATCATCTCGCTAAGGATGCTCACATATCCTATGCTCAAGTTCTCGCATGGAGACGTGTTCTTTATTTTGGCTTTTTATATTACCATTGTATTTCCCATTCTCTGTATCGCATTGTACATTAGGACAAAATATATGTAATCTTCTTTGCGTTATTTATTTGTCTCGTCTATTATTATTTTTTTTCTTCTCGTTATCTCGACCAAATATATAAAACGAATAATAAAAGGCGTCACATCTTATCTTAAATAAAGAGAGAAGAAATTTAAAAAATATATAATAACAATAATAATAAAATTAGATTTTCTGAAAAATAAAATATTTTATGTTCAAGTCCCTAGCCGGTTCTCTTAAGAATCAAAGTCGGTTCTATTCCTGGAACAGATTCAGACATCTGACAGAACTAAAAATATTCGCCCTCTTTTTATCTCTTCATTGTTTCAAAAACACTTCTTCCAAAACCGCCATTGACGAACAATAACCACCATCATCATTTTCTCGATTTCTTCGTCTTCCAAATCGATCAAATCCTCTCATTGTAAGTATTGATTATGTTCAACACTTTTAGTTTATCTTAAATTTGAAAAATCTAATTTTTAAGGCTTTTATTTTTTAAATTCAATCCATCAACAAATTTAAAAGAATTATGCATCCAAGATAACATTAGTTAGGAATTTCATCTTATTCTTCGTTAGAAAATTAACCCATGCATAAAATCCCAATGTTGAAATACGTAAAGCAAAATAAATTTTTTGGCATTGTTAATAACCGTAAAAACAAATGATTTGTTGTCTTTACGCGAAGAAGAGTTATAAAACCCTTTTTAAGAAAATTTTGGCATTTCTATATTTTTCTTTCAATCGAAATTGGCCTTATTTATTTTGTCATTTGATTTTATTTAGGAACACTATGCTGAAATCCATTCACCTTGATCACCATGATACCGCTCACTACATCTATATATATCACCGTACCAGAGGCTTCACCGGACACGAGAGAGAGAGAGGTCTAAAAGACTCTCGTATCTTGTCTCATCCATGAAGTTCGTGTTATCGACTCCATCTTTCTGGATGATCAACCCAACCTTCGTCCAACTTTCATGGCTATTGGGTTTGATTGCCTTCTCGATATAAACGAAAAGATTTGTCTCATCTTTATGCTTCAATTCTACAAAAGTGTTTGGCTAATTCGTAAGCTAAATGGAACCATAGCCATTGCCTTCATCATTAACAACTTTGAAATAACTCTTACTCTTGAGGAGTTCGCTTAAATTCTTAAAATTCCTTGCCAAGGAGTTTGTGTGTACACTCCCGAATGGCCCATCTCTTCCCTTCAAAATGTCATTGACTTTAATCCTGACATGTATCCTCCTCCTCATGAAGACTCATCCTTAATCTGTGATGCTTTGTTCCATGAAAGGACTCAACCCAAGACCTGAAAAATGAAAGGTGTTGATACCTTCCTTGATCCTTTTCAAATGATTCTTTCCAAGTTAAAAAACCCATCTTAAAAAATAGGAAATCATCCTTAGTGAAAATGCCACAAGTCTCACTGGAAACAAAGACCATCCTAACGCTTGTCAATGCTACATGCTCTATTGCCTCACCATTGGAAAGTCCTTCAACCTCGCCTACTACATTGCCCACCGAATGGTGAGTGTGACCATGAGTGCCGATATGACTCTTCCCTACGGAATGCTTCTCACTCGACTCTTTGAGCATGTTCATGTCAATCACCCATATTCTTTCTCAAATGAACTCTATCTTGTGGACCATGTGATGATCCCTCTTTCTGAGAAAAGAGTCTTCCGATTAAAGCATGAGGGAAAAAGGCCTCATCTCCCAACTCCAACTCCTTCTAATTCTGAGTCATCTGATTCATCCTCTCCAACTCCTCACCAAGGGATGGAAAATGATCCCATGAACAACTACACTCTTGATCCCATTCCTTACATGAACCAAGTTCCACCCATCAAAGGAGGAGAGTCCTTGAAATTCAAGCAAACTAAAGGAATGTTCAAGTGCCTATTCTATTTTCTCTCTAAGAAGAAGTAGGGTGTGCCATTAGGTGTAAGTACTTTATGTTTGGTCTAAAAACAATTTGAAACTTGTAATATCAAGAATTGATCTCTATGCTAGGTTTTTATGCTTAAGACAATTTGGATGTTATGTTGTAAATAATAGCGGTTTGTTGATTTGAAGTATTTCTTGTGTTTTATGCTCTTGGTCATATTAAAGGAGCGTTTGGCATAAGTGTCTATTGAAGTTTGTCGGCATTTACTTGTTCTCATAAACTCTTTAGGAATATCTAGAAGAAATAACTCTTAAGATAAACAAGCTTTAGGAAATGCGTTAGATTACTAGTAGTATCTTTGAAAATTTAGAAATTTTAGAACCAAGGCTGATTTAGCCGGTTCCATTTGCAGCAAGCCGGTTCCATTGGAACCAAAGGAACCAACAGCGCCAGTTATACATAAGGTTTTCCCTCGTTTTGGGGTGTTAGATTTTTGAACTAAGCTCATAAATGTGTTGGTTAGACCTGTATTAAGCTGACCCATTGATTGTTGTTTCTGTTTGACTTAGAAATTAGCTTTAAAATTGTATTATGTTTTTGCAAAAAGCTAGTGGATTAGGTATTAAAATGTTAAATGCATGGCCTTTAGTATATAATAGGATCTTGTCATCATCTTCCTCATACTCATAAACCCTGCAAACATCCTTCCTCATACTTCATTCCTTAATCATCATGGCATCAAGTGCTAACTCCTTAACCCAAAATCCACCAAAGAAAATGCCAAGAACCGATTTCATTGACATATCCTCCAATGAAAGCTCACCCATCCAAAACCACTTCTCAAATACTTCCCAACCTATCAACACAACCTTAACAACCATACTAGACACTACCCTTGCTCTCACAACTCCACCACCAACTTCCATCCAAACAACCCTTACTCTAGAACCACTCATGTCACACAAAGTTCGTTGAAGGGGGGAGGGAGGCGGGTGGGGGGGGGGGCGGGCGCGAGAGCATGTGCCCGAGCAGAGCTTTTGAACTTTTCTACTCCACCAAGTTCACCATTAGAACCTTATCCCTATCTATCTTCCTTAAATGAAATACCACCGAGAACTACAAATCCATTGCCATAAGTCATTTCCCAAGGCTTATCCTAAACACTTCCTCAACCATCACTCATGGACTTTGAACCAACTTTCTCATCTATCAACCTCTCTAGGAGTAGGTTGAGTGATCCATAACTAGAAACCAAATACAAAAAGAACTTAATCAATTTCACACACTTGAACAAAACATCCGAAATGCACAACATGTGCAAGAAAGCCTTATTCCTCCTACCTCCATCACCACCTTACAAATGCCACCACCATTCTATCCCACCACTACCTCAACTCAAATACCACCCTTTGGAACATCACTCCCTCCATCAAGCATCTTTGCCCCTCTTGATCAATCCCTTTGGATTGAAAACCCTCCTAGACCTCAAGTTCACACATGCCCCCATTGCCAAAGAACC
The DNA here is from genome assembly GCA_026074375.1 of Tanacetum coccineum. Taxonomy (NCBI): domain Eukaryota; kingdom Viridiplantae; phylum Streptophyta; class Magnoliopsida; order Asterales; family Asteraceae; genus Tanacetum; species Tanacetum coccineum. The sequence goes on from BQNB010129220.1 coordinate 10,105, forward strand.
GAAACCATTGTCACCAACCTCCAAGATGAAATGAGGTTCATGTTAAACCACATTCTTGACCGCTTGAACCATCTCGCAAATCAACTCCCATAGGATGATGATTGACAAGATCAAGTGACCTTAAGTTTTAGAAGCTTTTTAGATCCCTAATCATGATTTTAGTTTTAATTGACTTAAGTCAAGTTGTTTTACTTCATGATTTGTATCTAATAAATTAAGTTGTGTTCTAGCTATCATATTTGATCTTGTGTTAATCCTTTGATTATATTGTAATTGATCCTTTGTTTGGTTATGGATCTTTATTTAAATTATTGGGTTTGATTTTGTGTTTGGATCATTGCTCTCTTTGTTTGTTAAAACTAAAAAATTATATAGATATTTGAACTAAAGTGCTTCCCGCCAAAGCTTGGTCTATGCTAACTTTGTGTGCAGGTCAGCTGGTTCGGTTCAGCTACAAAGCCGGTTCTGTTCTGGAAACAAAACCGCTAAAATCGGCCTTCCAGAATCTCTCCAAATTTCCTTTTATTACATTAATTTGTTTAAAACTCTTGAATTAACATGTTTTTACAGGTTTTCATCAACTTAGAGGGAGCATATTGTTCCTCTTAATCTAACATATTACAACTTTCTTAAATTATTTAGAATTCTTGACGTTCCCATCTAGGGGAGCATTCGTCAAGGGGGAGCCTTGAAATGGACTCTCCATGGGTCAATCTCATTCCGATATTTATCGGACCATCCTTCATATTGCATTATTTCATTATACATGCATTACTACTAACATGCTTTCGTGTAGTTCTTCTCACCTTATTAGGCAACCTTGACGATCCCATATAGGGAGTACCTTCATCATAAGGAAGTATTCAATTTGCTTCTCTTACATCAATCTTTATGATCGGTCATCCTCGGTTCATTACACACTTGCATTTGATTCTTTTTAAGAATCTATTTTTTTCATACAGCATTCCATCTCATTGCATTCCAGAGTTAGTTTTTCTTACGTGCCGTCTTTTTGTTGAACAAAAATGGGGAGAACGAAAGTAAAAAGGCTCCAATTTAGAACTTATAAATTTTATTTTGTTTACTTCCAATAAGTTTTTATGTTTTTGTCATCAACAAAAAGGGTGGATTGTTAAACAAATAAACCTTAAAAACGTTTTATTATATTTTCTATTCTATCTTTGTTTTGTTAATGACAAAACATAAACTTGTCAAAAGTAGAAAATGAAATTCATTAGTTTTAAACCAATAGTTTATCTTACTCATCTATTCATCAAATCATCCTTCATATTATAGCACTTACACTCAAATCACATAAACACATTTTTAGAATACAAATATACACTTTACATAAAAATGTATAAAAACCTTTAAACATATTTACATCATAATTAAGATATTTTTCTTACCAAATCTAAACATGATCTCACAAGATTACACATGATCTCTTAAGATTTTATAAATCAAATTTCGAATTTAGTTATTGTACGCCGTTCTAGTTTAGGATAACTGCCGGTTTCTGTTTCCTCAACAGAACGGCGGAACCGGTGAACAATAAAACATAGTCTATAAATACCATCCATTTTCACTAATTTAATTCCTCCATTAACATCAAATAGAATAAAAACTTAAGAACTAAACTAAAAGAGCTAAAAGCAATCACTAAAACATGGCTTAACAGTTCTAACAGAGTAAATCAATGTATCAGTGAACAAATCCCCTCTCAAAAGAAGATAATTATGGGAGTTGACCAACACACTAAAGATCCCTCTAGTTCAAGGCAACAGACCTAGTCTTTCTAAAATCTTCAGCTGATGACACAAAAGTGTCCATACCTAGTGTTGAAAGACCCTGATTGTCTAAAGCTGAAGGTTTTATTCTGCCAAATCATGATACTGGTAGGATACTCCTAGATGAGTCACAAAGAAACACAATTGATCCTTCAATTACTGTCATTCACTCTTCAGCAACTAATTATGATTCAGCAGATGAATCTTTAGAGTATAGCACCACTCTTCCTCTATTGAAGAAGTTGGATGGTGCTGAACCTATTTCTGAACCAAAGACTATCAAATCGATTTTGAGGTCAAAATCCACATTCAAAGCTAAAGCTTTAAAACGTGTCATAATAAACGAACCATCCTCAGCTTCTACTAAGGGTAGATATAGCTCTTTAGCTTCAAAAGTTCACTCAGCTCCTGCTGGCAAACTAAAAAATATGAAAATTGAAGATGATCCTTCTTTAGCTATTGTAATGAAAGAACTAAATGACTTAAAATTATAGATTAGCAAGAATCAGTCATCTCACTCCAGAAATAATCAACCACAATAGGTTTCACAAAATGCACTTCAAAACAAATACAAAACACAATTCAAAAAGAGTTGTGAGCTGTGTGGCCTAAACAATCATCTCTCTGAGAATTGTTACAAAGTTTTGTTTTGGAAAAAGTGTGAGAAAACTGACCAAAAAACTTGTGATCATGCTGAATACATTTCTACCAAGAACATGTCTCAGTATCTCAAAAGTCTGGGTAGATCTTCATCAAGACCTAAAAACCTAACACCATCAAAACACTTCTTCCCTCCATGCATACACTATGGATTCAGCGATCATTTATCTGATGATTGTCTGAACTACCCTATATGTGATATCTGTGGAATTTATGATCATGATACACATGGTCACAACAGGATCATTTCTCTAAGAAGAAGAATCAAGCCTAGAAACCCTCAGCATGTCATGAAATGTTGAGAAACATGTGGTAGCACCGGTCATACTACAACTAAATCACAAAGACATTGAGTGGTTCAGAAGAGGTGAAGAACTTCAAAAAAAAAGGCTGAAGCTCTAAAATCAACTAAGGCTGAATCATCAAATGCTAACAGATTAAAGACTCCTACTAGAAGGTGGGTTTCAAAGAAAAACTAACCATTTTGAACGTATTTTTGCAGTGTGACATCAGAAAACCCATATGCTCAAAGCATATGACTGGTGTCAAGAGTTACCTGCATAAATACGTGGAACAGTGAGGAACTATAGTAGTATTTGGAGATAATTCAACATGCACAACTGAAGGTTATGGATCTATCAAATGTAATGGTATAGTTTTCACAAAAGTAGCATTTGTAAATGGTCTTAAGAACAATCTAATTAGAATCAGTCAACTTTGTGATGCTAAGTATATTGTTCAGTTTGATGAGAAAAAATGAACAATCTTCAACTCCAACAAAGAAGTTGTAATGATTGCTCCAAGAGTAAGGGATGTATATGTTCTTGACATGACATCTTCTGCTCAAGAATCGTGTTTCTTTGCCAAAGCATCTAAAAAACTCAAGTGGCTTTGGCATAAAAGGCTTGCTCATCTAAACTTCAAATCAATCAATAATCTGGCAATACAAAATCTTGTTATTGGTCTTCCGTTACTTGTCTACTCAAAGGACAAACCATGTTCATCATGTGAAAAAGGAAATCACATAGACTGATTTGGACCTATAACTCTTAGGTCCATTAACCATGAAAAGTACACCCTTGTCATTGTAGATGAGAACTCAAGGTACACCTGGGTATACTTCTTGAAGAATAAAAGTCAAGCACATGAAACCTTCATGTTCTTCATCAAAAGAGTTGAAAATCAAAATGACATTAAAGTCAAACAACTCAGAACTGACAATGGTATTCAATTCAGAAATAACATTCTTGTAAACTTGTATGATGAAAAAGAAATTTCTCAAAAATTCTTTTCTCCCAACACACCTGCATAAAATGGTGTTGTTGAGGGGAAAAATAGAACCCTCATAGAAGCTGCAAGAACAATCTTTTCTAACAATATTGGACTAAAGTTGTAGCCACTACATGCTACACTCAAAACAAATCCAGCATTGTGAAAATACATCTCAAAACTCCTTATGAAATTTTTAGTAAGAGAATTCAAAACATCAATTTTCTTTATGTCTTTAGATGTCTAGTTTGCATTCACAATCATAAAGATCACTTA
>BQNB010129221.1:0-15647 GCA_026074375.1 Tanacetum coccineum
ATGGTGATTATGTACTCTTTAAAACCTTATGAAATTTAATGTATTGGTCTGTTTGGTTTGTGATGTTATTGTCTGGTTTTTGTGTTATTGCAGCTTGCACATTGCATTTGCAGCTTGCATATGCACATTGCATTTGTACATTGCATTTGCAGCTTGCATTTACAAGCAAGCATTTGCACATTGCATTTACAGATTGCATATGTACATTGCATTTGCAGCTTGCATTTACAAGAAAGCATTTGCACATTGCACTTGCACATTACATTTACAGGCTAAAGTACTTATTAAAAGTGAAACAAGTTGAAAATAAGTAGAGGGATAAGAAGCCACGGTTTAATTAGCAGTTTCTATAAGCAATTAAGCATGAAGTGACCAAAAGTGTTAATAAGTGTGACCATATGTTGTTTAAAGTAAACAAACGTGTATTTTGTGTGATTATTGATTATCCAATAGCCACATGAATTCTATGTTTGTGTGGCCTTTTATAATATGTGACCAAAAGTGTTAATAAGTGTGACCATATGTTGTTTAAAGTGAAGAAATGTGTATTTTGTGTGACTATTGATCATCCAATGGTCACATGAATTTTATGTTTGTGTGGCCTTTTGTAATATTTAGTCACACAAAGCATGAAATTTAATGATGACCGATTTCACATTTTGTTCTAAATAATAGCCACATGAATACTTCACGATGTGACTGTTATGAATATATTGGTCACATATAATCACCTTAAATGTGGCCATAAACATAATTTAGTCACACATTTGTGATATGTTGTGGCTATTGTAAAGGCATATAGTCACATGATCGTGCTAGAAGTAAATGTGACTATACACATTAGCTTTTGGCAAGCTAACACAAACTAAACTTTAAACACACATATTAAGTTACGTGACCATATGTACTGGATTTTGGCTACACTTAAATAATGTGTGACAAAACGTTTAGTGTGACCATATATGGCATTTGGTCACAGTGTTCAAGTGTGTGACATATATTTGTCACTATTTATATGTATATCGTGACTAATGATTCAACCTTACTTTTCATTTGTCACGCGTCCCAAATTCATATGTGGCTAAATAATTAGCAAAAGATAGCAGTCACCCTTAAATAATGTGTGACAAAACTTGACTGTATGATTTAGACAAATAAAAAATTACTTCATGTGACCATATATGCCAATTTGGTCACATTGTTCAAGTATGTGACATATATTTGTCACTATTTATATGTATATCGTGACTAATGCTTCAAGCTTACTTGTATTTTGTCACGCGTTCCAAATTCATATGTGGCTAAATAATATTACCAGTTACCTTTAGCCACATAATGTTCAAATGTGTGGCAATACAGTTCTAATGGTCACACAATTGAAATTTTCATGTGTGGCTAATTAGTAAATGTTATCTATTTTAGTACCTTTAGCCACATAAATATGTGAATGTGTGGCCGTTCCATTTTGCCCGTGTGTGACCAAATCCACTTTTTGTACTAGTTTTAATGTAGACTTCTTCACGCAAAATGACATTTAAAAATGCCGTCTTTACATCCATCTGGTAGATGATCATATTCATATGAGCAGCAAACGCGAGAAATATCCGAACAGCTTCTATTCTAGCCACGGGAGCAAAGGATTCTTCAAAATCAAATTCCTCTTCCTGACGGTATCCACGAGCTACCAATCTTGCCTTGTTTTTCAAGATCCTTCCCCCCTTAATTCATCCAATTTGACTTTATATATCCATTTTAAAGTAATAACCATCACTTTATCTGGTCGAGGAATGAGTTCCCAGACTTCAAGACGTTCAAATTCATGTAGCTCTTCTTGCATTGCCTCAATCCATCATGACTGAGTTAGTGCATCTTTGTACGTCTTAGGTTCAACTGAAGTTAGGAAGGCAACATAGTAGCAGAACAGGGCTTGTTCGTTTGTTGGAGTCTTGTGGAAACGGGTCTAGAAGGGTCACCAATTATGTTTTGTAACGGATGATCTTTTGTCCCTTTACTGAGGTGTTCTAAGATTGGGGCGTCTGAATGCACAGTAGTAGAGATAACATCCAATGATGAGGATTCTTCAAAAATAGTTTCTAGAATTGGAATGCTAATATAAGGATCGTTACTCATATGTGCGACCTCAAGATCGTGTGACTCCTCTTTAGCACTAAGAGGAATTGTTTAGGATTATGATTATGGAGTGGTTTGTGAGGTTCTATGAGGTGGATCTGATCACATTGTTTGAGAAGGTGAACTGGTTGACTCAGCAGGAGCTGGAGCTTCTTCTACAGGAACTGGAGAGGCAACACTAGCTAGAGGAGAGAAGAACTCATCAAACATTAATTGAAACATAAGATCCCATTCATGCCTCAATGGTGGTACAAACGGTGCTAAAGGGGGAGGGTTTGGAACGTCTGAACTGAGTGATTGCAGGAGTATATTCATGAAGCTAAACGAGTTCTAAACTTCTTTAATAAATTCAGAAGGCCATTGTCGTCATCTCATCAAAGTCGACATGATGTTTCAATTTATTTTTTTGGGTACGACGGTTGTAAATACGGTAAGCTTTCTTCTTGGGTGCATATCCAATGAAAATACCTATATCAGCTTTAGCTTGAAGTTTGCCCAAATTCTCACTATCATTGTTTGGGTAGCAAGAGTATTCTATCATGTAAGAGCTCATAAGGAGTTTTTCCATTGCGACTTCGTATAATGGATCGGTTTTGGGTGTAACATGCGGTAGCAACTACTTCGTCACATAGAAATAAAGGAGATTTTGCATAGATTAACGTTGTTTGAGCGGCTTTAACAAGAGTACGATTTCGCCCTTCATAAACACCATTTTGTTGTGAAGTTCGCGCAACCGATGTTTCATGAGAGATGTCAACCTGTTCATAGTAGTCTCGCAGAGTTTTGATTAACAAACTCAGTTCCATTATCTGTTGCGAATTTCTTACAGCTGCATTCAATCTAACTTGTATCATTTTCAGATACTTGATTATATAATCAGGAGCTTCGTCCTTTGATGCTAGAAACTTCACCTATGTGAACCGAGAGTAATAATCTACAATGATGAGGATGTACTTTTTCCCAATTACGCTTGCAACAACTAATGCCCACAAAGTCCAGTGTAGAAGGATATAGTTTTTTTCTTGATTGGTTCTTCAGATTTAGGTTTATGTATTGCTATCTTGCTTTTACCCATAGCACATGCAGAACACAAAAAAAAAAAAATTGGTCCTTTTCTAATTTAAGTCTGGGAAGACCACAAACTAGACCGTTTCTAGCCAAGTGATTAAGAGCACCAAAGTTTAAATGAGACATACGTCGATGCCATAACCATGACTTAGTCTTTGTGGCTTTTGACAAGAGACATATAGGAGAAGAATCCATCACATCCCCAATGGACAGAGAATATAGGTTAGTTCCTCGAGATCCTAAAAGTAAATCAACACCTTTCAGATTACGGACAAAACAAGTGTGTTTTTTGAAAACTACTTCAAGATCTGAGTCGCAGAATTGACCAACTGAGAATAGATTGTGTCCTAGTCCTTCTACATAATAAACCCTTAAAATTATGACGTTTCCTATCTAATAATCACCATATCCCATAATCTTCGCAACTTGGTCGTTACCGAATTTGACAGTACCGAGAAATTTATGAATGAAATTGTTGAGCTGAGAGCAATCTCCGGTCATGTGCTTGGAACAGCCAGAGTCCAAATACCACAGAATAATTTGGATAACCTGCAAGCGATAAGAGAAGAAGAGGATGGAGCAACTGAAGTATCAGATCCCCGAGATGTACCGGGTTCCATTTTGTTAGCAGTCATATATTTTGCAACCTTAGGTTTGCTATTAGGAATAGATTTAAGTACTTTAGGTCTCCTTATATATACTCTGGTTACTACATGTTCAGGTGAAACTATTTCAAGAGGAATAGGAACCCTAAGAGGCTCTTTATTAGTGGTGGTAATCCTAGTTAAAGGGCACGCGTTTCCAACTAAGGTGAAAGTCCTTCCGGTGGGTTTCCATTTATATCCAATAGAGTTAAACACTTTTCTAGTAGGTTTCCATTCTTTTCTCTTTTTATTTTTCTTAGAGGCAGATTTATCACGCACATTCATACTATTACGATGATCAATTAAACACAAATAGCATGATTAAGCATCAATACAAACATTCATTGCAACAAACAAAGAGCCTGAGCACCTTTAAGGAGGGATGCTTAACATAGCATGGATCGATTATCAGCAGTTAGTGGTGTCGTAAAGCTTGAGTAGGTAGCAGAGATTATGTCAACATGCGAGTAGATATTTAAGCTTATCTTGCAGGAGAGAGGTGATCTAGACAGAAGATTTCGATCTTCAGTTCTGACTGTTTTAATTCATCATTAATCTGCTGTTCGCTAGGAAGTAGATCATATGCATATATGCCTTTATCATAGTATCAGAACCTGTTCATGTCCCAGGCGGACCATTTCTTGCAATCAGCTAAAGGTACATCATACGATGGGGGGGTGCGGGCCCAGTGTTCATCACTATCACACATAATCATATAGACAACAGAGACAAGATAATGGAGAAGTAAATCTTGGAAAGTTAAATACGAAGTGTATAAACACAGTCACTCTGATTCTAAACAATGTATGTAATGATGATGGTAGAGGGGGACTGGTGTATCTCGGTCCTAGAGGTAAACGGTAGCGAATAGAAGAGATCTGTTAGTTACTCTAGGAATGTTTGCCTGATGATTGACAGTGTCAGCAAATTGAACTGTTTTCTTCTTGTTAATAGGCGTGTCCGCAACTAATTTCTCACTAGGTTTGTGAATATCAGGGCAAGTAACTCTAATATAACCTAGCAACTCTTGAATGAAATTAACATACATACAGGCTGAGTAGGATGCACTATCTAAATGGTTTTGTGATTTAGCTTGTTCAACTACCTCCCTAAGAATAGCAGCTTATTCTATAGTATGCTTAAGGTAGTATTCATGAGCTTCCCTATTATTCTTAACCTTAGGTGCCAAAATTACTAAGTCAAGCTTATACATTCCTGGAGCAATAGTGGCAACATTTGACATATGGGCAGCATTATCAACTATGTCCTTCCCTTTTAATTTTCTAAGTTCATTTTTTAATGTTGTTATGACAAACACTTTTTCCTGAAGTTGAGCATTTAAATCAAAAATTTCGACAGACTTTTGATTTACTTGATTAACCAAAGATTCAGTTTGTTCTTTAGCACGAACACGTGATTGGTAATTGAATCTTAAAGTTGTTTTGTTTTTTTTTATTAAGGTCTGTTTTTTTTTCAAATGCTTATTCTCAGCGATTAGTTTTATCACTCTATGTTCCAGTTCAATGTTGATAGTCTTAATTTCATCTAAGTCTTTTCTCACACTTTCACTGGTAGAAGTTTCATTGACACGTTTAATATGTGCTTTCAACTTCTTGATTGTCGTGTCTTTTGCTTGAAGCTCAGCTTTTAAATTGTTTAATTCAAACAATTGATCAAATGAAAGTTCAATTTGGTTCATAGATGTGTTATTCTTTTGAAAAATTTCTTTATTGAGTTGCATTGCAATTTCAAGAGAAATACAGTGTTGTTCAAGTTCAGAAAATCTTTTTGAAAGTCTATTATACTCATCTTTTTCAACCATGATGTGTTGTTCGATAAGCTCAGCTTTAAGTTCCAGACACTTGTTGCACATTTCCACATATTTCATAGAATCATTCATTGCAACAAAAGAATTCACATTTACAGGAGTATTCTCATCCAACAAAGAATTTACAACAATACTCACAATATCTTGAGAAATGATTTGATCCAAGAGTCGATCGTTTTCAAACAAAAATTGTTTCTTTTAAATTTCAAAACACTGTTTGTCTACATGATACTGTTGAACAGCAGCTTCCATCTGGTTAAAAACTGTTTGTACTTCCGCTACTTTATTTAAAAGATCTTTATCAAAAACATTAAATATGTCTTTTAAAGTCTTTAAAAATGGAATTATTTCATTTTGAAAAATAGCTTTAGTATGTTCAAACCCCCCATTCCCCTTCTGTTAAATCATTGGGCGTTATCCGCTTTTTCACTACATTGTCAAATTGGCTAAGATGGTATTTAAGCTTTTTAAGGCTTGTATTAACCAGGCTTACCTTAGGAAGTTCCCGAGGAGCCTCAATTTTAACAGGCGAAGAAGCAGATTGGTCAATAATAGGGTGTAAATCTTGTTCATCAGATAGTTCTCGTTGTGGGACAAAACGTTTACCAAAATCTTCAGATAATCAATTTAACTCAGCATAATCAATTGGTTTAGTGTTAACTTTCTTTTCTAAGACCATTGGATCACTTTGTTTTAAAAGCATTTTGGATCGACTCTCTTCTTCAAGCATCAAAGTCTCTTCAGAATCAGCAATTGAAATCACATTGGTTTCCTTAACAATAACATTACCGTCATACATCATTGGCCTAATCTGCTAAGCTTTTTTAAGATAGAAAGGATTTTGAAAACCAAGAGCTTGTTTCAGGTAGTTATCTTAGAAAACTTATGGTTTCGTGAGCATATGCACAGTTTGCACGGATTGACCCATTTTACAAACAATCTTATCCAGTTTTTTAACTTTCTTTTCCAAAGCAATTTTTGTATCAATATTCTTAGCTTCTTTTTCCTTGGATTAGTTTTTGAAAACATTAAATGTTTTTGTTAACAATTCCTTTTCCTTTGATTGTTCAGAAAGAGTTTGTTTAAGATTGTTAATTTCTTTTTCAAAATTCGTAAACTGTGCATTTTTCTCCCTAATCATATCATCTATTATAAGCTTTTCTCAAGTACCTAAATTCACATTTTGTCCTTTTTATAGCAATTTTACCCGTTCTTTGTATCTTTCAATCTTAGCAGATAAGGTGTCATTGGAAATTAAATTGTTATTATTAACCTTGTTACAGTTAGTTACTTGATTTGATAGTTGTTCGAACATAGATAATATCAAGGCATCTTGTTGTGCATACAAATTTGTATCCTGAACAGCTGCATTTTGTGATTCAATCAGATACTGAGAGTACGAAATGATATTACTATCATTATGTATCTCATTCTTTGAATGTTCCACAAAATGAGAAGGTTCAGAATATGGAATCTCTTGCACACTTTGATTTAGCATATCATTATTAGTGTTGTCAGAGATTGGTACCTCGGAGAGAACATTTGATTCGTAACTAGACAAATTGGCCATAAGAACTGCTTTGGCTGTAGAGATCTCGTCACAGTCAGAATCATATGTATCCAAATCATCTGCTTGATAAGCTGCATTATGTATGATGACCGACTGTGTAACTAGACCTTCTGCAATACCAGGATCTGCCAAGAATTCCAATTCTTCCTCAGTAAGAACTTTACCATTTCCTTGAGCTTCGACCAATATAACTTTTTCCTTGAACCACATAGCATCCCTTTTCCTCTTTGGCTTTGGACACTGTCTTGCCATATGACCTTCCCCTTAGCAGTTAAAACACTTCACAATCCTTTGTTGACCTGAATAATTCCCTCCTATTCCCGAAGTATTAGCTCTTGTTCCTGAAGTACCAGCAGCATAAGAATTTTGTCCCCCCTGAAGTGGTTAAACAGTTACTCTTCCATCATGAATAGTTGCTTTTTGTCTTGGATTGGATTAGTTTCTTAGCTGATTGTTGGTAGATGGGAAACGAGATGTGACGACTGTATACAGAAATGACATCATTTTGTTGATGGCATCAATAGGGTCATCTCCTTGCTTAAACACAGGAACTGCTAGACCAGAGTCTATTTAAGGAAATTCAGCAAGGTTTGTCTGTTGATTAACTATGAAGACAGTATATTCAATTTGAGGAACAAATTGTGGTTGTGGACAAGCCTCTTGATAAACAGTTGATGAGTAAGCATGTGAATACGGTGCTGATGGATAAGTGATTGTATGTGGTGTGGATGGATAAGTAGTTAAGTAATGTTGTGTGGGATGAGCTGTACCATATTGATGAGACTGAGATGGTGAAAACTATTGTTGAAACTGAGGATTGTTATATGAAGACTGATAAGTGTTGAAGTGAGGTGGTGTCATTTGATGATTCACAACTAGTGCAAGTGGATCTTGATTGCGTTCACGAATAAGACAGACTTCATTTGTATGGAGTTCGTGTTGTTCAAGGTATGCATAAAGCTTATCAAAGTTGGTAGTATGCAAATATTTTACAAGCTTGACATTAGTCACAAACTTACTCCATTCAGGTGGACGACTGTTTAAGAACTTGGTATTAACTTGAAATTGCTCCAGTTTCATGTTGTAAATGTTCATGTCATTGATAAGCTGAGTAAATCTCAAGTAATACAGATGAAGTGATTCCCCCTTTATGTGAGTAAACTTATCAAATGCATCATACAATTTGCACTCCCTTTCCTGCTTTGTTAAAGAAGTACCTTGCATTAATAGTTAAACTTTTTCCCATAGATCCTTGGCAACTCTGTGATGATTCACAAGTGAATAGATATCAGTTGGTAGACCTTGAAGAATGATATTAATTGCCTTCATATCACAATCAGCATGAATTTTCTCAGCAGGAAACAATTCAGCATATTTCTTTGTCATGGTCACACCATTTTCTTTAATTGTAGGCCAAATGAGTAGACCATGTTCAACTAATTCAAGTATCATTCTTACGTGCTCTTTGTTTTGCATGTATAGTTCCATTATACTTTTCTAAGAATCATACAGGTCTTTGTCTAACATTGGTGGACGATTGTCAGCACCAGAAAGTATCATGTACTCAGCAAGAGTATTCTTTTGTCCAATTGGAATCATTGAATCCATTTTAATTTTGATGTTATTAGATTACTTGTCGATCGGACAGTGATACGAAGTAATTGTGTTAAAGTGAGTTGGTTTGAAGTGTTTTAGGTATTAATAATACATGGGATTTTACTATTCTTGATTAAACCATAAAATAACGTTTCACGAGATTTTACAAATCAAAGAAATAAACCGTATAATTCACGAAAGCAAATATTATTAATTCGCCTCTAAAACGGGTATTAATTCGCCTTCAAAGTAAGGATTAAATCGCCTTCCAAGTAAGTGGATTAAATCTCCTTCAAAAGAAAAATTAATTCGCCTTACAGAAATCCTTAATTCGCCTTGCAAAGAAACCTTATTTCGCCTTGCACTTCAAAGAAGAAATAATTCGCCTTGACACAAAAAAGGATTAATTCGCCTTGCACTTAAAGAAGGAATAATTCGCCTCGACAAGAAAAACTAATTTGCCTTGAAGATTAGATTAATTCGCCTTGTATAGAACAAAATTAATTCGCCTTCAACAGAGAAGAATAATTCGTCTCCAAAAAGAAGATTAATTCGCCTCCAACAAACAGAATTAATTCGCCTTCAATAGCACAGAATTAATTCACCTTCAAGTATAAATACTAATTCGTCTTCCAAAGACAAGTGCTAATTCGTATCCTAGAGAAGAAATCTAATTCGCCTTTAACAGAAAGAACTAATTCGCCTTCAAGAACAAAACTAATTCGCCTCCTGCAAAAACGAACTTCAACTTTTTCAAAACACTAAAAGACTCACTTTTTGATGTTTTTACTCAAAATTTGTTGTACAACTTACTTATCTAAGCCTATTAGAACCTTAAAATACAAACTTTAAACTTTTTAACACAAAAAAATTTAAATCAAGATTTTGAACTCAAAAACCATTTTCGAACCAAAACTCATAAAAGTGAAGATTTTTATGTATTTTCTAAGGTTTTTCTTGTACAACTAGATAATACCAAGACTATAGAAGAAGAAAGTAGTAAACTTTATGATTTTTAAACCCAAAAAAGTTGAAAAACCCTTGTAAGATTCGAATCAAAACAAACACAAATAACGAGTAGAAAACGAACACAAAAACAAACAATATCACCCCATGGCTCTTGATACCAATTGTAGAATACTTATGCAATCAATAACACCAAAGAGCAATGAAGAAATCTAGAGAGAGAAAGAGGTTGGGAGGATGCTTCTAGTGAGAGAAAGTAAACAAGAAAATACACACTTAGATTATGAGAAAAGAAACAACCAACCAACACCCTCTCCATGTGTGGAGAGGGTATTTATACATAAGATAGGGGCCGGCCATGGGCTTGTCTATGGGCTTTTCATGGGCTTGTTCCTAAACTAGCCTATCTAATTTCCAAATATTACTTTACGAGCTATCTAAAGATATAATGGAAGTGACCGACACTTTTCGTGTTTATAACATTATTTTTCATATTTTTGTGACTTTTATATTTTTGTAATTAGGTCTAGGTAATTCATAACTATAATGATTCCCATAGTAATAAGAATTCGAAACTCTCAATAAAATTGAATCACTAAAAAAATTTGGTCGAAATTTTCATAAGAATATATATACATTTTCATTTTTTTTAAATTTCAAAACAAAAACTTATACATGTTGAATATCAAGTCAAAACGTTATAAAATGATCATATATTGATTATCGAAACATACATATCTCAGTATATATTTTTTGACATCATTGGTCAAGGTTTTCAAAAATAAAGGGGTGTTTGGTTCATTTCCTATGATCGTAGTCTAGAGTCGAAATGCCCATCACTAAATTTTTGCCACGTGTATAGACACATAACAAACTCGTATTAGTCATCAAGATATATAATTCATATATATATATATATATATATTGATATATTAAATAAAATCTCTAAAATAAGAGAGCGTTTGGTTTATCATTTTAAATTGTAGTTTTGAGTCAAAATAAGCATTATTTCACTTTTAATAAGTCACATGTAATGAACTCATATTATTCGGCGAAATATACAACTTAATGTATATCTTTCGACGCTCTTAGTCAAGTCTTTCGTTAATAAAGGAGCGTTTGGATAATTTCCTAGAATTTTAATCTAAGGTTGAAATAATCCCCACTCCACTTAATTAAATCAAAATACTTGACGAGATTACACTAGGTGTCGAAGTATATAACTCAATATATATTTTTTGATACTCTAGATTGAGTCAAAATTAAACTAGGGAACGTTTAGATTACTTCTTAGGTTTTTTTAGAGTCGAAGTAATTTTTGTTCCACATATGTTATTTTTAAAATGTTATTTTTTTATACATTTCTTTTGTAGTAATATTCTATTTTGTTATTGTCTTGTTTAGGTGATAAACATGCCTCAAGCAATTATTGGTGATACCTCCCGTACCAAATCATATATCCCTAAAGTATCCAAAATACTCGGTTTTTCTCCCGTCCTTGCTCAATTCTATAAACCCATCAAAAACCGTTGCATTCACGAGAGCCGAGTCGTGGATCAACTCTATTACCAATCCAACGGCATTGAACGATTGTTCACCAACATTCGCTTTAATTGTCTTTTCGAAATCAATGAGCCAATTGTTCCACAGTTCATTCTAGACTTTTATAGTCAATTCAAAGTCCAAACCGATGAGTATGATTATCTTCTAATCTCGTTCATGATTCAACATGAATTTATTACTCTTTCACTTTTATAATTCGGTCAATTTCTCAGAATCCCATACAATGGTCAAGCCGTCTTCACAAATGAATGAGATCTTGCATAATATATGATTTATGTCGGGAAGAGGAATTCACAAGTTGTAATTATAAGTAGTCTTAGCATCTTAGTTCGTAATTAGCAGTGATCTTATTTTTAAGCTTAGCATGGGAGAAGTGAAAAATCGGGGATGATGAAGTTATCTTTTAGACACTTAATTGTGCTTTTTATTCTATGATCCTAAAAGTTACCAATGAGGTAATGAAAACAATACATTATGTCAACACAAATAAGTTGTAGTTAGGTAGTTAATTATCAAGAAAAATCATAAAAAGAGAAAAATCTTAGAAAATGGGAAGTCGGGTGTTTTATAACTTGTGATCTCTTATCTCTCTCAAACAAAACTCTTTGCTACTTTTCAAAGGTTTAGTTTTGGGAAGTTTCGAGGTATTTGGTTATAAGGCATGTGATATTGCGTGAGGACACACAATCGTTTAGTTTGGGGAATTTTGATAAGTGTAAAATACACATATCCATTTATACTTAAAATAACCCAATTAAACCCAAAACAGACCAAAAAATAGCAAAAATATGCTTGTATTTATGTTTTGTGTGTGCAGGTACGGATAAGTCAAAAATCACAAGAAAACAGTCAAAAACGAGCAAACACGGACACGAGAATCAGAAGAGTTCAAAAAGAAGCCAAAGATTCAAAGCCGAAGCCCGAAAAGTCAAGCCTCAGTCAAATCCAGTCAAAGAAAAGTCAAACATTGGTCAATAAAAGTCAACAAAGCCCAAAACATTAGCCCACTTCTCAAGACCAATCTTGAAAATCCCGAAAGTTATTTATAGATTGAAAAAAGGAAAAGAAGAGAGGGGTTTGAAAGAGTACAAAATGACAAAGCTAAAACGAGTTTTAACTGACCAAAATTGGGCGCCCAATACTTTTTTGACTGTTCATCGTCACTACCGATTCACCAAAAAGGGTAATCAAAAGGTTTTTTCCAATTAAAGGGTGCTTTGGTCAAATCATGAGCTCACGAACACAAATGAAGGGAAAAAACAGTCTTTACAAAGATTACTTAGCCCTCTTCATCAATCAAGGCCACGTCAACAATTGGTGAACAGCACAAATTTATGTGGGTTTTTGTGCTAAAACACTCACAAAAGAAGCACAAACGTCACATCAATAGAATGACACGCTGGCAATCCTCAGGTGTCCACAGCTTGATCAAACGGCCACAATAGAAGCTCAAATGATTAAAGAAATGATTGGCCAGGATTGAAAGATTGGAGAGCAGGGCTAGAGATCCTAGAAGCTTCTTTCAGAGCCTATAAATAGAGCCTCCCTCTCACACACGAAAGGAGTAGTTTTTTTATCTATGTTCGTAATTTAGATCTAGCTTAAAGTTCGTATTTTCTAAATGAATATTCCTTTTTCAAGTAATTGTAATCAGCTTTCTTTAATTAATGAAAATTCAGTCTTTTATATTTTAAATCTCATTTTCTAAACTCTCATTTATAGTCATAAGCCTGCTCTTAATAAGCCATATTGTCTCATTAAGCTATTAAGCTCATAATAAGCTCTTTCAGTCTATAAGCTGAAATAGAGCTATTTGAATTCAGTTATAATCTTACTTAAACCATAAATCAGTTAAAGCTATTATGGATCTTACTAAATTTGAGCTTTTGGAAGGGGATCTTAACTTGGAAGAGATCCCAAGGATTTATTACCCTAAGCCTATTAATAAGCAAGGGAGCGTGTAGCTTCCTTATTGGACCTCTTGTTTAGCTAGAGGAGTTTGTAAGTTTCTCTTTCATTTTCCTTTAAATTCTAGTTTTAAATTTGGATCTTATTGCTTGCTATGTTAATCGGCTTATTTGCTTATTATGTTTAAATATCACTTCTAGTGCTAATAGTTAATGTTTATTATTCTGTTTTTGTTTAAATAGTTATAGATCATTAGTTACTTTAATTTTCTGTCATAAAAACTCGATAAATCTAAAAATATTAGCTTAAATTTAATTTAGAATCTTAAGAATTTTACTTATTTCAGTTTATTTAATCATAAGTGCTAGGTTTGTTTTAAGCTAGTTTTTATCTGGTACTTTAGTAATTTTCATTAGATTTCCTCTTAAAAGTTTTTTTCAAATCTGTCATAATATAAAAGGGTGTTTTGGTTTAGTGCACTCTTGATTTACACTAGCAGTACTAACATAAGTTAGTACTGCTGAACCTTTACACTACCAGTACTAACCATAAGTTAGTACTGTTAGCTTAGATTTTAGCTTGCCAAATTCAATAATTAAGTATTAGTCATAGCTTAATTATGAAATTTAGTTTAGTTTTCATTTTCTAGCTTAATTTTCATAGCTTACTTTTGTTCTTAAAAGTCAAATTGCATCAGCATTCATTCACTAAAAGTACTGTTAACTTTTACACTTACAGTACAAAACCTCCGTTAGTACTGCTGTGTTCTTTAGTTTAATTTAGAACAGTATTTTAGGATTTAGCTTTATCAACTTTGTAGGTTTTGAGTTTTAATATAGCTTAATATAAGTTTAAGCTTTAATTTTTTTTTTCTAGCTTATTGTCTTAGCTTATTTTTGCTGTCAAAAAGTTAAAGAAGCCAAAAACAGTACTTAGAAACTTTAGGATTTAAATTTGTTAATTTAGCTTATGGGCTTAGATTTTATATCTTAATTAGATAGATTATAAGTAGTTTTATAAGTCCTTAAAGTTTTAGAGTCTAGTTTAGCTTTTTAAGCTTTTAAGCTCATTTGGATTAGTAACTAAATATGCTTATTTATTTAGTTGGCTTAGTTCAATGCTCAATTTATTGTTAAAAGTACTTTCTAGCTTAGATTTCTTTGCATTCATAGTATACAGAGCATTTCATCACTTCTTAGAACACTTTTCCTTTTTCAACATTAAGGGGCTTAATTTTGAGCTCATAATCGCTGTGTAGTAAAACATACCAAACCCCTATTTCTTCTTTGTAATAGCTTATTAAGTGAGACTCTTTTTAGAGCTTTAACTTTGAGATTTAAGACATAGTGCTTTTGTTAATTTTGTTCCCACTAGCTTCCTCTACAACTTTGCTTCTTTGAGTTTTTCATTTTAAGCTCTTTAAATTTTCGAATGCTTATTGGACTTAATTTGTGATCGGGGTAGATTCTCAGGGTAGATAGTGTAACTTTTGAATTTAGTTGTTAATTAAGTTGTCCCTCCGTTAGTCTGTTAGTTTCTCTGTTAGTCTCTTAGATCTTTGCACCATTAGTTCATTAGTTAAGTTGTTAATTAAGCTTATTAATTTTAATTAGTAATTAGGTTTAATTTTTAATTAGTTTAATTAAACTTTTATGAAAAGATAAAAATTAAGGCTTTTTATTTTTAATGATTTTCAGTACTCTTTCTTTATTTAGTGAAATTTTAGTTTACATTTTAGGGTTAAATTTTAGTCCATTTGCTTAATTTTCATTTTACTTGTTGCTTCTTATTTAGTAGTAATAGCTTATCCAAAATATCTTTGTTCCATTCAAATTAGGATCCGAACATAAACGTGGTCTCAATTTCACTGGTCATTGGGGAAACGACCCGGTGATCATTCTTACCCGGTTTAATATACGTATATTATATATATTATATTATTTTTGTAAGTTTTAACTTTTTACCTTAGTTAAAGGTGAATAGTTGGAATTTACCTAAGTAGTATTTTTATTATATATTTTATAGGTACGTAAAACTCTACAATCAGTTTTTGGCGCCGTTGCCGAGGACTAATGTTTACGATTCCTACGTTTTGTGTTTGTTGATTTGGTTTGAAGATCCTTTCGACTTAGAAAGTTTCATTCTTGTTTTAAAATTCAAAAAGTAAAAAAAAAATCATAAAAAATAAAAAGTAAAAAAATATTTTCCTTTTCTTTTTAGTATAAGTAAAAGATAAAAAATAGAAAAATCAAAAATATAAAAAAAATCTTCCTTTTAATTAAGAAATAAAAAAAAATACCAATTGGTAAAAATACCAAAATATAACATTCTCAACGGAGGTGTTATCATTTCAATTTCCGGTGAACTTGTTGGT
>BQNB010129223.1:8509-19152 GCA_026074375.1 Tanacetum coccineum
AGTATTTTTCATTTCATCACAGATTACTAGAATGCACTAATTCCCATTTCAAAGCTCCCCTAAAAACAAAGATCATCATCACAATATTCTTGTTTAATGTTTTTTTATAACAAAAATTTTTATGCCTTCTTTGAAACATACCAAATCACTTTCGCATTGTTCTGCATTCACTTCGTCACCGTTCAACTTTGATCAGATCTAGAGGCCACATCCGACGGCGATCTAAAAAACCGGCGACCATCTCCACTTGACCTCAAATCACCACATGACCATCCACTAACAAAAATATTAGATCTGATTTTTGAAATGAAAAAACATAATCTGCTCTTGTAAGAAGGGTACTTGCACATAAAAGAAGGGGAGGGGGTGATGAACAGTGTATGTGGATCTGGTTTAATTTAGGACACTAATTTTTAAGCAGGCACAAACACCCTCGAATCAGTTATCTATTATGGCTGAACAATGGTTTTTTTGTTGTTGTTGTTGTTTCATGTTGGTTGTGGTGGCTGAAAAAAATAAATTAGGGTTTGAGTGAGATATGTGAAAGAGAAGGGATAAACATACGTAGTATTATATTAAATTAACTGTATGACTGCTAGAATTATGGAACAGTTATGGAAAAATAAAAGTTTTGAAATTCCATTTATACCCTTCTGTTAATTAAAAGGTAATATTTAGTTTCTGGTTTATTACGAAAATGCCATCTTGCATTGATATGATGTACATCATGCATTATTAGAAGTAAAAGGGCTGGTTCTGTAGGTTCTGTACAAAAAAGTAGTTCTGCAAAGAAAATGCCACTATATATATATATATATATATAGGGTGGGGTTATTATAAAAGAATGTTTATAATAAAAAGAGTAGGAGAAGATCCTAGCCCTTGGATCAAAACTTCTTAGATAAAACAAACAAAAAATGGGCGGTCCCTGTTTTGTAAATAAGTGAAATATCAGGGTCAAATATAAAAGGTTATAAATTATAAATGCGCCTCTTTTTATCTGATAAACTCAAAAACCGATCAAAATCTTCTCCAATCTCTCACCATCTTCCCCACAGTAACCACCATCTTCTCCACCGTAACCACCATCATCTTCTCCACCGTAACCACCACCATCTTCTCCACCGTAAATATCATCTTCTCCACCATAACTATCATCTTCTCCACCGTAACCACCATCTTCCCCACCCTAACCACCATCTTCCCCACCGTAACCACCATCTTCCCCACTGTAACCACCATCACTATTGTTTGAACATATACAGGATTAACACCGCCTGGTAACTACTACATATTTTTATATTTAACTGCATGTACTAGTTTTAATGGAGGATGCTTGTTTTGGTGTTGTCAAGCGTGAATTGGAATACTTACAAGATGAAAAATATAGATACAAAATGTGTTTAAGAAAAGTTGTATACAAGGTGTTTGATAAAATATCTCAAATAGACTTTATAACTGTGATGCATTTTATTTGAATGCTTATGGCGTACGTTTTTATTTTAACTAAGATGCAGTAGGTTATTTGTCTTTGATGTGGTAGAAAATGAATTGTAATGCAGTGGGTTACTTACGTTGTTCATATGAATGATTTAGTATAAATGTAAATTAGGCTGAGCATATGTCGCGTTATGTGCATAAAAGTGTTTGTATGGTTGATTGCATGACCGACGCACTTGATTCTATATTATGATGCAGTAGGTGTTGAGTTGTCATGTATAAGGATAAATTAGGCTAAGCATATGTCACGTTTCGTATGTAAAATTGTTTGTATGGTTGATTATATGTCTAATGCACTTGATTTCTAATTGTGATGCAATAGGTGTTTATTTGTCTCGTATAAGGATAAATTAGGCTAAGCGTAGGTTGCATTATGTGCGTAAATGTGTTGGTATGCTTTGTTGTATGTGCAATGCACTTGATATTGAATTGTGATGCAGTAGGTTCTCAGTTGTCTTGTATAATAATGCATTAGGTTAAAATTAGATTATGTTATGTGTGAAAATTTGTTTGTATGCCTAGATGTTTATGAGATGCATTTGATATTAAACTGTGATGTAGTAGGTTCTGAGTTGTCCTGCATAATGATGCAGTAGGTTAATAGTAGATTGTGTTATGTGTGAGAATGTGTTTGTATGCCTAGATGTTTGTGAGATGCACTTGATTTTGAAATGTGATACAATAGGTTCTTAGTTGTATGTTTGTATGCTTGATGCAGTTTGTGTATTGAAGTGATGCAGTAGGCACTTGTTCTGGCTTATGAGGTTAGATTAGTTTTGGCGCAGAGTGTTTTATTTGTCGAAAAGTGTATGTGTGTATGTTTGTATAATTGATGCAGTTGATGTATTAAACTGATGCAGTAGGTAATGCACTTGGTTTTAAAATGTGATGAAGTAGGTACTCAGTTGTCGCTTCTAAGGATTGAATTAGATTATGTATGGTTTTATGTGTTTGGTTATTTGTTTGATGCACTTAATTTTGAACTGCGATGCGGTTGCAACTCACTTGTTGCGTATATGGCTTAATAAGGCTACACCTAGGTTGTATTATTTGTCGAAATGTGTTTTTCATTTTAGTTTTATGGATGATTAACTTTATTTTTAAAAATGTGGTGCAGTGGTTGCTCACTTGTCGCGTATAAGGCTGAATTAGGCTACGTGCAGGTTATTTGTTTGATGCACTTAATTGTTCTTCTAACTCATGGTTTTTAGCATACCCTTCATCGCTTCTACAAAGTCGTCACATGTTTCTGTGACACATCAATTACAGAATGTTTCGCTTTTAGTACAATGATGGAGAAAGTGTTGATAAGTTTGGAATCTTTATGCTTTATCCAAGCTGCTTCAGACTGCTGCTCTTTTGCATCTGAGTTCGATAGGAACGTTAAATGCATGTCAAACAATGTACTTTAAGTAATAAAATCAGCTTAGTATATATATTTTACTGTTGATGCAAGATGAGTATCTGAAGGATATGTGCTCGTATGTTCTCCTGCGACTGTTTCAGTAACTGTGATATCTTTTCATGACAGATCGTGCAGATGTCTCGATCAGAACATGCTGTTGTAGATGATGCGGGTGAAGATGATGGAACAGAAAAGAAGAAAAAGAAGAAAGGAGCCCAAGATGAAGCATCAGAATATGCTCTTGTTGCAGCTGATGCGGGTGAAGATGATGGAACAGAAAAGAAGAAAAAGAAAAGAAAAGGAGCATAGATATTATATGATGAGCCGTCATATCAGTTACTTTATCGGCTGCATATTGTTCCCAGTTCTTCTCACCCGGTGACCTTACTCTTTTCACGCACTCGAGGCTCTCTGGTTGATCAAAAGTGCTCTCAAGTTGTCCTATATGTTCTGCCCATAGTGACATTCTGTATCCATATCTCTGCAGGCACAAATAAACCATTTGACTTTTTGCTGTCAAGACTTGTTTTTGTATTTGAAATAAAAATGGCAATATGGCATTCATTATCTACCCGGTTCAAGCAGAATCTTTGGGAGCCCAAGTATGATGAGGCTGTAGTAACATATGGCCCAATGGAACTAGTTGTATCCTAAGAGTTTAAGCTCCCAAAGGCAGCATCAGCGGCCTCGATGGTTTCAATATTCTTGTATATTAACCATGGTTTCAATATTCTTCGTATTGAGATTTTTGAATGGTTATGTTTGGAGAGACACCTATATGATGAAAAAGGATAACGATGAGAAGATTTATAGGAGGCTTGATTCGTGTTTAGGCTGCTGCAAGGCTGCTGGAAGTGCTATTGAACAACGTAAAGAATAGAGAAATCAAAGCAACCAAGTCAGCTATCTTACCACTTTCTTAATTCCTCTTGGATACATAAACACAAGCACAACGGCTAGGTTGTTAGTAACACTTGCTCTTGATGATTTATTCTAGAACGAGACTCTAGAAAGATCCACCGATGATGTTGCAACCTGTCATGCATTAGTGAATTTGCTCGAGGATCAACCTTCATAAGAAATGAAGGTTGTTTCTATTTGTGCTATACAAAATCTTGTGATGTATAGTCGCTTAAATAAAAGAGAAGTTGCAGAAGCTGGCGGGGTCCAATTCGTACTTGATCTGATTAGTTTAAGTGATACTGATGCATCAGTTCAGGCTGCAATGTTTATTAAGATTCTTTTTCCAACAATATTATCCAAGAGTATGCCTTCAGCGTGACCGTCAGAGCTATAACGGGTGAGTTCTTAGTTTCACATGGGTTAAATTTTTTGCCCATATTGACATTGGCTTTACTTTTAGTAAATGTTAACTGATGCGCACACATATATGCAAATTGTTTAAAAACAAGTACGATCATGAAACCTTGATGAATGGTATAAATATAATAACGACCATTATATTACATGTATGAGTACATTTGATCGTATTTAGACATTCCTAATTTGAATGATTTATTTGGCTTGTATGTCCTTGAAGTACAGTGCATTAAGATTGCAGCTGCTATCAAAAAGGATTTGTGGGCCACTGGAACAGTAAACGAGGAATATTTGAAAGCTCTAAATGCTCTTTTTGGCAACTTCTTTCGTTTGAGAGCCTCAGAACCAGCAACCTTGAGCATTCTGCACTTGGAAACATCCCTCTCAGAAGCAACTCAAGAAGCTGCCCTAGATGCATTGTTTTTTCTAAGGCAAGCTTGGTCAGCATGCCCAGCTGACATCTTTAGATCCCAATCAAATGCTGTGCAGATGCAATACCATTGTTGCAGTTATTGATCCAATCAGGTCCACCTCGATTTCAAGAAAAGGCTGAATGATGATACATATTTAGGGGATCTAGTATTACATGTTTTTATGTTTATGTCACGTGTCTGATTGTTTTTGTTTATTTGTGTTGTGGCAGAAGTAATTTTGTAGGTAAAATTAGAAGATAAGTTGGCTCCTTAATGCAGATTACAGTGCCACATGGGCGGCTAGATGCAATAGAGAAATACAGCTTCGCTTCTCTGTATGATCAACCTGCGGATAATGCAGGTGGTCCTGCTAGTGACGCTGGAGATGTTGTGATGGCACGATGGCTTCAGTGTGTAGGTTTACAACATCTGGCCTCACCTGTGGCGGCGAATAATGGGAATGATCAATGCCATCTGCCGAATCTTCTCATGTCGGTATATTTGAAATTTAGCATAGGCGGATGTGCTGAACTATTCACTACATGATGTCGAGTATCGGCTTGTAACCAAATACCTTAGCGCATTGTACTGTTTTGTGTTTCCCTTTCTCATAAAAGTTGTAGGATTTGTGTATAATGGAACGTAGATGTTTGTCTAATGTCATATGGAATAAAATCCATCTTTTATTCCTTACGAAAGTTTTTCCATAGTTTAGGTTACGTGCAAAGCTTTTTAGTTTTTTACAACCTTGGATAAAGATCAAATGCTCATGTTTATCCTCACTTACATATTATGGTAGCTTTTTAAGGCTAATAGAGGAAAATGTTTTACCCGTTCAGAGCTTGTGTCACGACTTGAAACATTAGAGGTGCACTACTATTTTTCCATCACCCATTTAATGTTTTAGTCAACTTTACTTTTAATAATTTGTATTCTCATTTTTGTTAAACTTTAGGTACCTTATGAGCTCTCTCCTCACCTCAATGACTTTGTGCGTATCAACACAGGACTGTAGGTATACCAGTTGACATATTCTTTGTAAAATTAAGACAGTAGATATACTCTTTTAGTTATCAAACTCGTATCTGATGCTATTTTACAGAGTGTTATACAAGATGGACTACTGAAAGAGGGTTTATGTTCTGTCCACGACGAGAGTGCAGGTTGGACCACATGTTTTTTATTATATAAAATAATATAACTTGCTTGGTTAAAACATATTGTTGTTGGTAATGATACTCGTTGGTCAGGTTTGGTGGTTTCTGGTATGTGCTTGATTACACATACCTTTTACCTTTAAAAACGAGCTAAAATAACCAAAAACGGACTTAAAATGCCAAATATACGCTTGTTTTGCTAATTGTATTGTGCAGGAACGGATAACTAAGAAAAGGACGAAAAACAAAGCCAAAACGACAAAACCGGACTCGGAATAGAAAAGACTGTGAAAGACAAAGCCAAATCAAAGCCGAAAAGTCAATCAAGTCAAAAAGTCAACATCGTTTGAGAGAATCTATACGCCAAAAATGAATATTCAATTTTTTTCCTTTTCTTTTACCATAAAAAAACTAATCAATTGTAATGAAAGAAATGTATATCATACAGTTTTAATGTAAGATTATCTTAGTTACAATATCTTTTATGTTCATTTTGTTTAGTGCCTCATAGTTTTAAATCTATTGCATCAGTGTTTTGTAAAAAAGTATAGCATGCAGATCATCAATGCAATATTATCTTAGTTTTATGAAATTTCATTACTGTTATATGCTACTGCATCAAAGTGTTATTCTTAGTGCATCACGATGTTTGTTTATTGCATCACTGCTATATGTTAGTGCAACATAAAGTCATTTCCATTGCATCACAGTATGTTTTGTTAGTGCGTTACAATCATTTGTTATTAGTGCATCATAATGTCATTTCCACTGCATCACATCATTTGTTTTACTTCATTTTATTTATTCGTTAGTGCATCACTATTTAGGGCATCATACTATTAATTATTTGATTTCGTTGTCATAATCCAAACGTTTCTTATATTTAAATTAAGTGAGATGTACTAACTTTTTTTTAACTATAATGCATTAACAAAATACATTGTGATGCACTAACTGTTTTAACTAAGATGCATTAACTTTTTTAATTGTAATGCACTAACAAAATACATTGTGATGCAATAACTTTTTAACAAAGATATATACTAACTTTTTAAGTACTAAACAAAGACTAATCATTAAAGAAAAAGTACCTAGTTTCCAACATACATAAAAGTAAATTTAATGTAGTAAAATTTACAATGTGATGCAGTAAAATATACAATTTAATACAGTAAAATTTACACTTTGATGCAGTAAAATTTACATAGTGAAATATAGAAGTTAATGCGGTAAAATATATAATTTAATGCAGTAAAATTTACAATGTGATGCAGTAAAATATAAAAATTAATGCAGTAAAATATAGAAGATAATGCAGTAAAATTTACATTGTGATGCAGTAAAATATACAATTTAATACAGTAAAATTTATAATTTGATGCAGTAAAATTTACATAGTGATGCAGTTAAATATACAATTTAATGCAGTAAAATTTACATTATGATGCAGTAAAATATATAATTTAATGCACTAAAATTTACAATTTGATGCGGTAAAATTACATAGTGATGTAATAAAATATACAATTTAATGCAGTAAAATTTACAATGTGATGCAGTAAAATATAGAAGTTAATGCAGTAAAATTTATAATGTAATGCAGTAAAATATAGAAATTAATGCAGTAAAATTTACACTGTAATGCAGTAAAATATACAATTTAATGCAGTAAAATTTATAATTTGATGAAATAAAATTTACATAGTGATGCAGTAAAATATACAATATAATGTAGTAAAATATACAATTTAATGCAGTAAATTTTACACTGTGATGCAGTAAAATATAAAATTTAATGCAGTAAAATTTACACTGTGATGCAGTATAATATACAATTTGATGCAGTAAAATTTACAATTTGATATAGTAAAATTTATATAGTGATGCATTAAAATATACAATTTAATGCAGTAAAATTTATAATATATTGCAGTAAAATATAAAATTTAATGCAGTAAAATTTACACTGTGATGCAGTAAAATATACCATGTGATGCAGTAAAATATACCAATTAATGCAGTAAAATTTACAATTTGATGTAGTAAAATTTACATAGTGATGCAGTAAAATATATAATTTAATGCAGTAAAATTTATAATGTAATGCAGTAAAATAAAGAAGTTAATGCAGTAAAATTTACACTATGATGCAGTAAAATATACACTGTGATGTAGTAAAATATACAATTTAATACAATAAAATTTACAATTTGATGTAGTAAAATTTACATAGTGATGCAGTAAAATATACAATTTAATGCAGTAAAATTTATAATGTAATGCAGTTAAATATAGATGTTAATGTAGTAAAATTTACAATGTGATGCAGTAAAATATACAATTTAATGCCGTAAAATTTACAATTTGATACAGTAAAATTAACATAGTGATGCAGTTAAATATATAATTTAATGCAGTAAAATTTACATTATGATGCAGTAAAATATATAATTTAATGCAGTAAAATTTATAATTTGATGCGATAAAATTGCATAGTGATGTAATAAAATAAATAATTTAATGCAGTAAAATATAGAAGTTAATGTAGTAAAATTTATAATGTAATCTAGTAAAATATAGAAATTAATGCAGTAAACTTTACACTGTGATGCAGTAAAATATAGAAGTTAATGTAGTAAAATTTATAATGTAATCTAGTAAAATATAGAAATTAATGCAGTAAACTTTACACTGTGATGCAGTAAAATATACAATTTAATACAGTAAAATTTACAATTTGATGCAATAAAATTTACATAATGATGAAGTAAAATATATAATTTAATATAGTAAAATTTATAATTTAATATGTAGTAAAATTTGCAATGTGATACAGTAAAATATACAATTTAATGCAGTAAATTTTACACTGTGATGTAGTAAAATATAGAATTTAATGCAGTAAAATTTACACTGTGATGCAGTAAAATATACAAATTAATGCAGTAAAATTTATAATTTGATGTAGTAAATTTACATAGTGATGCATTAAAATATACAATTTAATGCAGTAAAATTTATAATGTAATGAAATAAAATATAGAAGTTACTGCAGTAAAATTTACAATGTGATGCAGTAAAATATACAATTTAATGCATTAAAATTTTATAATTTGATGTAGTAAAATTTACATAGTGATGCACTAAAATATATAATTTAATGCAGTAAAATTTATAATTTGATGCAGTAAAATTTAAATAGTGATGCAATAAAATATACAATTTAATGCAGTAAAATTTATAATGTGAATAGTATAATATAAAAGTTAATGCATTAAAATTTAAAATGTAATGCAGTATAATATAGAAGTTAATGCAGTAAAATTTACACTGTGATGTAGTAAAATATACAATTTAATGCAGTAAAATTTACAATTTGATGTAGTAAAATTTACATAGGGTGATGCAGTAAAATATACAATTTAATGCAGTAAAATATACAATGTGAAGCAGTAAAATATAGAAGTTAATGCGGTAAAATTTATACTGTGATGCAGTTAAATATACAATTTAATGCAGTAAAATATATAATTTAATGCAATAACACTTATAATTGTATTGAACTTAATTGAATGATCAATACCCTCATTACTTTGCTTATGAACACTTTTAGTCTCAAATATTTTCAAAAACAATTCCCAAAAAAAAAATTCGGAAAAAATTTTTCTAAAAAAAATTTGCGGAAAAAAAATTTCGATTTTTTTTTTCAACTTTATATAGTATATAGGCTTAAATAGCTTAAAAATATCTATCAAACTATGTTCAATTTATAAGCGGGCGGACCAAATTAATTTTCCAAAGCAATGATCAATAAAGTAAGCTTGACCAATAAATATTGACACATACACAACATTTATATAGCGAGATCTCCAAATAATGAATTTTCCAAATAATGAATTTTCCAAAGCAATGATCAATAAAGTAAGCAACAAACTTTACATATTTCTTTCTATTTTCAAAATCATTTCTTAGTCTGGTCTACATGAGGAAAATCAACCAGCAAACTCAACATGAACAAATCATCGTCTCAACTTCTGTGGGACGCATAGTCTAGTTTGTGTCTTGGTTGGCATCGTTTAAGTCGGATAATGAGACATATCCTTCCAAAGCTCACACCACCAGATTCATCTTGGGCCTTTGGCGTGCCGAGTGACGTGTGTATCCTACAAACACAATATGACAATCTCTCAGCTCTTGTAACTAGGATTTTTCTATTCTTGAAGCCACACACACAATATTTAGCAAATATGCATAAATGTTGCAAAAAAAGTCAAATATGCATAATGGTATAAAAAATTTCACTCCACTAACAGCAGTTACATCATTAAGTTGCTCAGTATTTACCAAAAATATCAAGGTTACATATAAGAAAGATGAAAGCAAAGTCAAATTAAGTTTTGACAGAAATATTTATAGTACAAATATCAAACTACCTTAGTGGATTAACAGGTGCTTCCAATGGTTTCTTTTTTCCAACAATTGGCTTTTTGGGGGGAGTCTTTGCATTACCTCCAGACGCCAATGAAGAGTTTAAAGCAGCAGCAACTGAACACTTTTGAATAGAAGGATTTAAATAACCGAATGAACACTGAAAGATGTCATTTTACCGCATTCTGGCGTTCCAGTTGAGCTGTGATGGAACCGGGCCTTGAAGACATCGCCTCAAAAGTGTCATCTTTTAAAGACACTGGACCTCCAGTCGCATGTTCAAGCCCATGTGGAGTTGACAGATGGGATCTATGTTGTTGGTCATTCATTTGATCCGCAGAATCTGATTTTGCATAGGGATTCGATGACACAAGACTTTGATCTTTATGCATAGATGCTTGCCAATGGCTTGAATTATGT
>BQNB010129224.1:0-15628 GCA_026074375.1 Tanacetum coccineum
ACTCCAAGCCCCAATTCTACATGATCAGTGTAGAACGGTTACAACTAATCTATAACATGATCAATGACACATTGATCTTGGGACTAATACTTGGCGTCTACAATGAGACTCACGCCTACACACACACCCCTTTAGTTGACTACATTTTCTGTACACACACATACATTTTTTGGATACCTAAAACTATGTGTTTATGATCTCTTTATATATAGAGAGACCATAAGACTTACAAAGGAATCATTAATGTATTAGGAAACTAATTAAATCTAATTAAAACTTTCCTAATCTTTATCTTTGACATCTTTGACCAAATCTTCATATCGTGTAAGCATCTCTTCTAGAATTCTCCATCTTTGTAGAATTCCTTAATGACGATTTTGATCCTTTTGTTTCATTCTTTTATTTATTTTGTCTCATCAAATCTAGAATCCTAACAATTTGGTTGTCGAACAACAGATGGTTTATCAAACTTAGTGTCCACAAATTTTCTTTTGCATTTGTCAATGAGTTTCTTTAACTTACTTATTGCAATGTTCTTGTCTTGCAGTTGAGCTTTCAAATCTTGTATTTCAAAATATTGTTCACGTTCTTTTCGAAATACATTTGACGCCTTTTCTGTGAAAACTGTGTCATTTTTCAGTTGTTCTTGACATTCTTATAAATCTCTTTACTTACAAATTCAGTTTGTTCAGAAAGCTTTTATGCAAGACAGTCACATTCCCTGACTTTATGAAGATATAAGCATTGTAATTCAGTGATCTCATCTAAATCAGATGAATATTGCAAATATGAACACATAATATCATTCGACACACATTCTTGCAAAAGCATATCATACATGTTGGAAAATTCTGCCTTATTAGATTCAAGTTCATCAATTTCATCTTCAAGATATTCAACGTACTTTAAATCTGCATGCATTTCTTGCTTAAGTTCATGAACAAATACGAAACTATCATTCTGAGTCTTAAGGGGAAGGGGTATCAAACATGTCTTAACTAGGATTTCCATATCTTGAGTAGTTGGGTTACGAAGATGAAGACGGTCATTTGAATGTTTTACCCATGCTTGATCGACAATTTCTTTCAGATGATTAATGTTATTCGTCATGACATTGTATGCTTGTCTACTTTTTCTTATTGATTTTGACACTGGTAAGAAATCGATATTTTTGAAAATATTTAGTTTTGTTTTCACAAATGTTTTTCTCTACATTTTCTTTCTTATTTCATTTGCCTATGCGAACTGAATTTCATAATGCTGAGTCGGTGGTTTAAAAATTTCATAAAGACTATTTAACTTTGTGTAGTCAAAAGGTTTGACTAAGTCTTTATTCAATTTTGATCGACTATCTTCTTCAAGAGTCAGAATCTCTTCCCTATCAGGGACTAGTCTGTTTGCAGGATCAGATTGGTCATGTGGGATCACATACAAACATGGTCTCTCATATTGAGCCTTTTTAAGGTATATTGGATTGGCAAAGGTAGGTCTTCCATTAAATGTAGGGCATTTGGGTGCTAACATATGAATGGTTTGGATTGATTGACTTCTTTTGTAAACAATTTCATTCAAAAACTTTAATTGGTTTTCCATTGAAAATCATTTATCAATATCACGTTTTTTCCTTAATCTTCAAATACGTTTATTACCTTTTTTTCTCTTTGACAAGACTTTCGTAATGTGCCTTGTTTAGAAGACTAGGTTTGGGATAACTCATCGTGTTCGTTTTGACAACAGAAATTTCGTATGCTTTAACTTGTTAAACCTTCTTTTATGTTCAATTTCTTTTTGAGTAATAGTCCTAAAGTTCATTTAACTTAGTTCAAGTTGGCATAGTCAAACTGTACGATCATTAAAAGCTTGTACCTTCCAAACTCAGTCTGTTTTTTGAAGTTGCAACTAAGCAACTATCCGAACACTATTAGTTCCCTTAGAGTTTTACTCGTTTCCGCAAAGATGATTTGCACTCAAGTTAATCTTGAGTCAATGTTGCATTTGCTTTCTTTATGTAGCTTTTGAATCTTTTTATTATCATCGACATCAAATTTTTAATAGCAATTAATTAGCAAGTGCAACAAGCTCATAATCACATCTACATCATTTTGGTCATCCTGAATATCATTATCACCATATGGTGAGTCAGGAGTGACATTACTATCACCCATTTCCACTGCACATGTGTTACTAATGGATTTAGATTGGTCAAAATGTTGTATGTCATTGGCAAACACATTATCATCAGTATCGTATTGTACCTGTTCCAATGGCTCATCGTTTGTGCCTGAGTCTGCATTAGGAACCTCCTAAATCTTTGCCATGCAACTATAATGTGCTTCCAACTCTTGTTCATCAATCTCTTCATCCGTGTCTGCTAGCTAGTCAGATTGCTCTGCTTGAAGTTGAATACCTTTCTCAGCTTGTTTACACAGCACCATCTTTTCCTTGTGATACGTAGAGTCTTTAACCCGTTTTGGATTTCTGCATTCCTTAGCATAATGACCAAATTCCTTGCAGTTAAAACACTATATCCCAGACTGTTGTACTACTGGACCACCTATAGTTTCCCTAGCCCTATCAACATTCACAGCCCTCTTATTCCCAAACTGTCCAGACTGATTGTCATTTTTGTACCTTGGAGTAGTATCCACATTCTTGTTTCTGGTGTTTGAGGAAGTTCTGAGGTTGTTGTTGGTAGGTTTGTAGATTTTCTTAAAGTACTTTGCAATGAGAGCTAAATTTTTCTGCATGTCTTTATCCCTCTGAGCTTGTTCAGGATCACTATCTTCTTCAAACGCTGACTCAGATGGTGGTGTGATTGGTTTGGCTATCTCTTTTCCTTTGTATCTTGAAGTTGCATGAGATCTGGTTGGAAGTGAAGCTTTTGATGTTGGTGCATATGATTTGTGAGGTTTTGATGATTGATAATAAGGGTCTTGAAGTGTTTGAGCAGTAGCAACAAGTGCTAATGGGTTAGCATTCTTGGCCATTCTTTCAGCACGGAGTTCATTAACTTCCTTTTGGTATTGTTTTAGAATGTCAAAGAGCTTATGGTATGAAACTTCATCCAACTTGTGTTGTTGCTTCACAATTGTGACAAATCTTGACCATTCTAGTTGAATTTGTTGAAGAAATTGAACATTGACTTGCATCGTTGCAACTGTCAAATTGTTTCTGATCATTTCATTTATCATTTTGTAGAATCTTGTGTAGTAAGACTCAATTGTTTCTCCATCGTGAGAGGTGAATTTTCCAAACTCCCAAAATAAGTTTGTCTTGACATCTTGAATGTTGAGGGACTCACCTTGTTGTAGCCTTTCAATAGCTTCCTACATTTTATGAGCTGTATTGCACGCATCAACAGTGGAGTATATTTCATCTCCAATTCCAGTCAATATCATATGAATCGCTTCCTTTTCTGATTCAAAATGAGCTTTGTTTGCAGGAGACATGTTCAGGATTGTCTCAACTGTTGTGTGTTCAGGAACTGTTGGAGAATTTTCTGTTGCAGGCACAACTTGTATTACGACAATAGAAGGAATGTAAGGACCTTCGAGAATTCATTTCCTTAAGGCATCACCATTTGTTTTTGTATCAATGTACAGTAAGAAACGTGATCGCTATTGTGCATATCTGCCCGTTGCAAGCATTGGTGGACGATCCCTTGAACCAGCTGCCATGACGTTGTTATACATTTGACTGTTAGTTGTGGAAGTTGTGATTGGAGTAGTCATGATGAATGATTGTTGAATTATGAAGTGAAAATGATTTGTAGGATCTTTAGATGATAAAGTTGTGATGTGGTTTTGTTTTGATGTTAACAGTTCGATTAACAAATTTGATTAAGCAAATCCGGTAACAAAATTCGGTAACAAATTCAGTAATAAATTCGGAGAACAAATCTCGATTTATTTTGTTGGACACGTCTAAGATCAAACTCGTACGAAACTTCTCGAATTGAAATCTTTCTCAGGTAAAAACTTTTCTCGGACGAATCAATTCTCGGATAGAGCTTGAAGACAATTTCGATCAAAATCAATGAAAATTACAAACGAAAATTATCTAACAATTGTCCTATTACAAAATTCGATAATAACTCTCCTAACACAAAACTCGATGAAACCGAGAACTTGTGTATCTATTACACCTTTTATGCTAAATCCCGAGAATGAAATGAAATCCTAGAACAAACTTTTTGATAAAACCAAAAACGTGTGCACTATTACAAAAATCGATTAACTTATCACAAAGTTCTATGAAAAAGTACTACAATTTCGATATTAAAACTCAAATTCGAAAGTGAAGAAAAAAAATCACAAAAAAATTGTCGCCTATGAGGTTCGAACCAAGGACCTTTCGACACACATAAACGCATTTTTCCACCGTGCTAGCTAGACTTTTGTGTTAAGATATTTCCCAATTTTGATATTATACTGAATTTCGATAGAACAGATATCTAAAACTCGGTATATAAAAAAAGAATTTTATAAAAACAACAAAAATGAAAGATTAATACCTCCTAAACTTTAAACAAGATTAAACCTTGAGTAGTTAGGAAGATCAAAACTCACTTTTGTAAGTTTTAAAGAATTTCGATCAAAGAAAAAAATATATAAAAAAACACGAACACAACTAAAGATTATCCCCTTGGCGATTGATACCAAATGTCGGTACCTATAATATCATTTCACTTCCATACAAATAGGTATGAATCAATGATAAGAAACCATAAGAAAAGAGTTAAAGAAAGAATTTTAGAGAGAGAAACTAGAGAGAGAAAGTAGAGAGGAAAAATAAGATAGTTGATTACCTTGCACACCAAAATACAAATGACCAACACCCTCTCCAAGAGTGGAGAGGGGTATTTATACTTTCTTACTAACCTAGGGTGACGCCTAGGTGTAGTGTTGTTGGGTCGGCTCGGGTTTTTGGGCTTTAGCCCGCAACGTATACAATATTAGTTTAAATCACGAGCCCGACTCCCTTTCTAGCCAATTACAACGATTAATAAATAAAGACCGAGTTTCCTTGTTCGACTTAATATTTTGAGGCTAACAAAAACAAATTTGTATTTATTTAAATTCTTTTTTTCTTTTTTTCCACCGATCGGCCAAACACCCCATTTATTTTATTTTATTTTATTATTATTATTTACACAAAAACCCTTAATTTTTTATATTTATAAATCTTTTACTTATTTTTAAAACCCTTTAAATTTAAACTAGCTTAATTAATTATAAATTAAATTCATTTCTAAATATATTTTTCCTAACTTATTACTACTAAAATTTTTAAACTTAATTTTCTATTCTCACGAATTACTATTATTTAAATACGTAAATACATAATACGTACACATAAAATTATACCGTCATTTTCATTGTCACTAAAATGTGAACAAAATGAAATGCCCAACAACCATAAACTCAATCACAATGAGACGATCACGCTCCATGGATTGGTAGCCAAACTCACATAAGATCACATAAACACATAATTATTATAGCACATAATGATGCTCAAGTCAATACTAACGGTTTGACTAACCTGCTCAAAGCACAGTTGTCACACCTAAAGTTAGGAAAGAAGATGTGAACACAAGTATTAGTCTCACCATAGATAATGCATCTAGGATAACTAATGTCTTGAAACTCACAAATACTTTAGGATCTAATTTGTCAAATATTCCATCATCCTCTAATTCTCTTGAAGACTGTGTAAATCATCCTATTCATTGTTGACTCTGGATGCACAACGCATATGACATGCAATCTCAAGTTGTGCAATTTTGTTGAAAAATATTTGGGTACAGTACCGTTCGGGAATGATCAATTTGCACCAATTCTTGGTTATGGAGATTTGGTTCAAGGAAATATCATGATCAAGAGGGTTTATTACGTCGAAGGTCTCAATCACAATCTCTTCTCGATTGGTCAATTTTGTGATGCAGAGTTGTATGTTGCATTCTTAAAATATACTTGCTTTGAGATCTTTAGGGAAACGACTTACTCACCGGTAGTCGTGGATCTGATCTCTACACAATCTCTCTACAAGAGACATCTTCACCAACTCCAATATGTTTTTTGGCAAAAGCTTCACCAACTCAAGCATGGTTACGGCATCGAAGACTTTCTCACATTAATTTCAACACCATCAACTTGCTTTCTAAGGAAGATATTGTGAACGGCTTACCAAAGTTGAAATATGTAAAGGATAAACTGTCTTCATCTTGTGAATTGAGTAAACTAAAGAAAAGCACATTTAAAACAAAAACTGTTCCAAGTTCGAAAGGACGGTTAAATTTGCTTCATATGGACTTATGTGGTCTAATGCGGATTGAAAGCATTAATGGAAAGAAATATGTAACAATCTGTTATTTCATGTCAGTTTACGACTTCAATCTTGCCATTAATTATTTTTTGGGTTTTACGCATTTACTTTTAATTTTCATCGTTTAGTTAAATCGCGTAAACTAAAAATCAACAATCAACGTAAACGGACATCAAACAAATAAAAGTTTACGTCAAGCAAGCGTTATATTATTTTTACGAAAATAATAATTAAATTTTTTATATTTTATTTTTATACGTTACGTAAAATGTTTACGTTTCGCATTTTGGAACCTTTTTGCATACAAGTAAACCATTCTACCTATCTAGACTCAATCAAATACCCACAATTATACCCAATACTCAAAAATTATATAATTTCTTATATACATGCATACTTAGCCGGATATACTAGAGAAAACACAAAGAAATATCTACCAAATGCCTTCTAGAAATCAAACACGTGTTAAAAACAATTACAAGCAATCTCCTACTAACTTCTTACACAATTCCATACATTTCTTACACAAAGCAACTCCCCCCATAGGCTCTTACACACTAGTCATTCCAAGTAGAATACCATGGTTTTGTTAATGGTTTTGGCTAGATATTTTGGCTATATAAAGGCTCCTATTTGCAAGACTTATACACTTATCCATCAACTAGCAAAACACAAAAATCCTCTCCCTTTGGTATCAAAACCCATGACTCACAATTACATCCCAAATAAATTCATAGTTTTGATTTTTCAAAGATTACAAGTATACAAGTGTGTTTAGGGTTATTATCTAAGGTGTATCAAGTGATTTTACAAGTAAAACCAAGGGTTATCCAAGGAAAGAAATTAGGGTTTTCAAGGCTAGGGTTTGTTTTGGAAGCAAAGGTTTAAACATTAAGTTAGGGTTTTAGGATTAGTGTGTTCATCATATCCATCATTCACTCAAGGTTTATAATCACAACTCATACCTTCATTTTAATTATTTTTATGCATACATATATATTTGTTATATTGTTAAATCACCACTGGTTATTTATTTTATAAAGTTATAAAATAAAATCAAGTTATACACAATCAAGTAAATATATGTTCATATGGTAAAATGATGTTACAAACATTGTAGATCCATTAAAAATACTTAACTTGACATATTACAAGTATTGGATAAATTATAAAACTAGTTGTAGTTTATTTCTTGTTATAAATAGTTTACATGAAATCATGATTTATTTCTTTTTAGTTCTTGATATTTACCTATGAAATAAAAGACTAAATAGATGACTATAATGTAGAGGACTTTAATTATACACAAGATGATGTATTGAACAAATTAGAGGACTTGTAATATTTAAATCATGTTAAAATCTATAAAATCAAAATCAATATTTATATATATATACCCTAACAGTTTGTATAAACTGTTCTCTCATGAATTTGTACAGTTTATACACATTTTATTATGATAGTACATCTTATGAGGATTCTGTGCATATAAGAAACTCAAAAAACGAAGCTATAAGGAAGGAGGTATGAATTTTACGAGATTTTCGTATATATATATATATATATATATATATATATATATATATATCTATATATATTTAATATATTACACATACTTACATACATACATTTTGTTATAAAAAAAAAAAAAAAAATAAAAAAAAAAAAAAAAAAATCTGTTTTGGCATCGTATTTTTTAGGGGACAGGTTATACAATTTTATTTGAATTGTACATTTAAAGACGATTCGTGCATAATAAGGAACTCGCGACACAGATTTATAACGAAAGATGATATGAATTTTCAAGATACGATAGTTAGATTTATAAAAACTGTTTTTATATAAATTATTTTATAGAAACTGTTTCTATACAGAACCTTATATATTTTGTAAACATTTTATTATTTTAGATTATCTCGATACGATTTTGTGGATATAAAGAACACTAAAAACATAATTAAAATGAATGAGTTATCATTTTTACAATATATTGATAATTAAATTTATAAATAGTAATTTTATAAATTATAGAACACTGTTACTATTCATACACAATATTTTATAACTATTATAAATATAATATTTTGATAGATTTTCTTAATACGAAACTGAGGGTATAAAGAACGTGTTAAACGAAATTAAAACAAGAAAGATATATGATTTTCTATGCACTATTTTACTCTTGTGCACTATTTTCCTGACATAAATAGTGTTGGTTCGTTTTAATAAAAACTTTACAAAAACAATGTAGTATTACTTATATAATATTTATACATGCTTTTATCTTTATAAATATTATTTTACAAAATGATTAAACTATTTATAAACTAACATTATACAAATAATAAAAACATTAAATCAAATGTTATTAACAAATAACCAATTATTGGACAAAGATAACATTTTTACAGACGCATATACTTGGACATTAAATATCAAGCGTGACTTAAATATTGTTACGATGTGTATAAATTAAACAAAACTATTAGGTGGTGATATAACTCTATAATTTATATTGTTGTATTTATTTCAATTACACTATACTCATACGACCTATAAAATAATTAGGTTGCATTCGGATTTTACGTGACGATTCACTCATTTGATTTATATAATCAATTCATTCACTGAGGTGAGTTCATAGCCCCATTTTATACAATTACAATGATTTACAACTTTTGGGGTGAGAAACATGCATTGTTTTACATTTGGACGCAAGTACACTTTTAAACAAATTACGAGTTTGCCTAAGTAGCGATAACCCATTATGCCCATGAATCATGAATTGTCAATTACTGGAGGTAAGCGTGAGTGTTATAAATATATCTATTTGGGATTGACATCCCCGTTCGGGTGAGTAGCGCTCACTAGCTTCGGTGTACCGAACTAACGGACGTATACCATGTCGGAACATTTTGGATGTTGCGGGTTGAAAATCTACACGAGCACATTATTGGCATTAATTTGCAGACATACATGTTGTAGCTTCAGTGTCATGAGCTTAGGGAATCGTAATTACATTTTGAGATATTGTATGTGTTACATATCTTACACTTTGAATCTTGCGGTCCTACTTTATATACATACATAAACGTATGAATTCACCAACTTTATGTTGATATTTTAAGCCTGTTTTTCTCAGGTCAATACATGCACAACATGGATACATTTGGGAGAATCATTTTGAAGTCAAAATGCACTAAAGATTTATTGCATTACATTTTGGGACATTTTGTTATGTATCAAAATATTTATGTTTTCATATCGATGAACAATTTTGAAACAAACATTTCAATTAATCAAATGTATCTTTTAAAACGACTCATATAGAGGTCGTTCTCATATCTTGTGCTATTTTATTATGAAGTAACACTCTTGGACCCTTATTCCGCTATGACCTAATTTAGGGGTGTTACAGATTGGTATCTAGAGCCAAGGTTATAGAGAGCAGGTTAAATGTTTTACTTGGACTATAACTGTTTTCAAACATTGCATCATATAAAAGTTTTTCACGAGATATATATACACTATTTGTTTGCATTAGTTGGTTATACTAGATGCTTACATGATCTATATACGTACTTATATTATATTACGTATATTACTATACATGTCTTATATATTATACTTATATAAGTTAATTTTATTGTCACAACAGTCATGTCATCTTCAACAGTTACCTACACGTTGGTATATTCTGATTCTAAGCCATGAAGATTTCAGTGGGTATCTGATGATGAGCCAGAGGCACCTGAGGAGGCGCCGCAGTTTCCTAAGCAGGCACCACCATCGCCTGACTACGTGCCTGGACCCGAGCACCCACCATCATCGGATTATGTACATGGTCCTGAGTACCCAGAGTACTTAGTACCGTCTGACGATGAGGTACCTATTGAGGATCAGCCTCTACCTGATGATGCTTCACCTACAGCCCTATCACCGAGCTATGTTGCTGACTTCGATCCTTCAGAGGAAGACCCAGAGGAGAACCTTGAGGAGTATCCTGCTGAGCATCCTGCTAACAGAGGAGATGATGATGAGGAGGAGGACGAGGAGGAGGAGGAGCATCTAGCTTCGGCCGACTCAACTACATTACCTACTATTGACCCTATCCTCTCAACTGAGGATACAGAAGCATTTGAGACAGACGAGTCTGCACCCACACCACCATTACCTAGACTTCGCAAGGCTGGGATATCTGTCAGACTTTCACCACCTATGACAACATCCATGGAGGCACTCATTGCTGAGTATGCTGCTGCACCTACTCTACCATCACCACCACCATCTCCACTTACTCCACTATCATCTCCACTCCCTAGATTCCCTCACCACCATTAACTTTACCATCACCGCCACTACCTTTACCATCACCACCACTACAATTATCTGCACCATCATCACCTTTGCTATTACCATCTACCGACCGTATGGGTGATATTCCCGAGGCCGACTTGCTGCCTCGGAAGAGGTTATGTTTGACTGTTCCTACTCCTAGGTTTGAGATAGAGGAGAGCTCTATAGCTGCTGCTGCTGCTAGGCATGCAGAGCGTCCCATGTCTAGGGAGGTTGGCTATGGGATTACAGACACTTAGGATGAGTTAGTCAATGCCATTTAGGAGATAGCACCGACCACCTTGGAGGGGGTCAATTAGAGAGTGACAAAGCTTGCTACTACTATGAGTTAGGATACTCACGAGATGTATGTTCGCTTTAAGGATGCCTAGGATGACCGAGCTCTTCTGAGAGCCCGAGTCAACATGTTTTTCAGAGATAGGCGATATCATGTTCACACAACTATGCTTTTAGAGAGCGAGGCTAGGCACGCCTGACATGCATGGTCACAGGCCATGGACTGTAACAGGGCGGTACATACTGAGCTCCTAGCATATCAAGCTCAGGTTCAGACACATTAGACTCATATTCAGACACAAGATGCTCATATTAGATCACTGGAGACTCCAGTTGCGACATTGATGGCTCAGACTTCGTTACTTCAGACCTACTAGAACTACACCCCTTAAGCATACCCCCCCCTCCGCACACGCCCACCCTCTTTGGACCCCAGGATGTATCCCTACATGGAAGCTAGGGAGCCAGCACGCACTGACGACCCAGAGGATGCTGATAGTAGTGCTTAGATTTACTTTTTGTCATGTCATAACTACCATGTAACCTGCTAAGTTTTATGGGTAACTCTCAGCTAGTAGGCTGTAAGGATCTTTCGTCATCATTTAGCTATTCTTGTATAGCATGCTAAGTATTATGGGTAACTCTCAGCTAGCATGGCTTTAGGACCGTATTTTCATTTTGTATCCCATGTGTACTGGTCATTTTGTAACCAAGAACTATCATGTATGTATCGATATTATTATGAATGAATGTCGATTTATTTATGTCATTGTTGATCTCACTTCGGTTGTATATTTCACTATGTGATGTGATCTCATTTTATTTATTATGCATATGTCATGTCGCGTTTATGATTGTATGAAATCTAACGTGTATTATATTTTCTTGTGATTTTAAAGAAAATGCCGCCAAAGAGAACCACCGCAACGACCACCCCTATGACTGATGCCGTCATTAAGGCACTAATAGCCCAAGGAGTTGCTACTACGTTGGCTGAGTATGAAGCTAACCGAGGCAATGGAAATGGTGATGATAGCCATAATTCTGGAAGTGGCAGAAGGACAGAGCGAGCTGCTCGTGAGTGCACTTACATCGACTTCTTAAAATGCCAACCCCTTAATTTCAAGGGTATTGAAGAAGTTGTTGGCTTAACTCAATGGTCTGAAAAGATGGAGTATGTATTCCATATTAACAACTGCACCGTCGCGTGCCAAATCAAGTTTGTTACATGTACTCTCCTTGGAAATGCTCTAACGTGGTGGAATTCCCACGTCAAGACTGTTGGTCATGATGTTGCATATGGCATGCCATGGAAAACATTAAAGAAGATGATGACTGAAAAGTACTGCCCAAGAGACGAGATCAAGAAGCTAGAGATTGAACTATGGAATCTGAAGGTTAAAGTACATATGTGTTGAGCTATAACCAACGTTTCCAAGAGTTGGCACTGATGTGCTCGAGAATGTTTCCCGAAGGATCTGATGAGGTTAAGAAGTATGTCGGTGGACTTCCCGACATGATTCAGGGAAGTGTGATGGCGTCTAAGCTAAAGACAATGCAAGATGCAATTGAGTTTGCAACTGAACTGATGGATAAAAAGATCTGTACTTTTGATGACTGTCAAGCTGAAAATAGAAGGAAGCTTGATGACAACAGAAGAAACAACCAGAATCAACTACAACCCTTCAAGAAGCAGAATGCTGCCAGGGCCTACACTGCTAGGCCTGGTGAGAAGAAAGAGTACGGAGGATCTAAACCTCTGTGCCCTAAATGCAACTACCATCACGATGGGTAGTGTGCACCAAGGTGCAACAACTGCAAGAAGGTTGGCCATCTGGCCCGTGATTGTAGGAGTCTGATGATAATCTAATGTGAATGCTAACACCAAAAAACACTTGGTAAATTAAGGGTTGTCACATGCTTTGAGTGTGGAGTTCAGGGGAATTACAAGAAAGATTGCTCGAAGTACCATCACCAATAACATTTACCACCTCTTTTCCATATTAAAAAAAAACCCAAAAAAACCCCCCCCCCCCCCCCCCCCCCCCCCCCCCCCCCCCCCCCCCCCCCCCCCCAAAAAACCCCCCCCACAAATCCAATATAAAATATATTTTTAACAACTTTTAATCCCCCTTTTCTAGCAAACAAAAAGGATTATGTAGTGGGTAATGCAGGGAAAAACCCGAACTCTAATGTCCTTACGGGTACGTTCCTCTTAAACAACCGCTATGCTTCTATCCTATTTGATACTGGTTCCGATAGGAGTTTTGTGGCTACATGCATTTAGTTCCCTAACTGATATCATTCCAACTGCACTAGACCATGATTATGATGTCAAACTAGCCGACGAAAAAATAATTGGAGTTAATACTATCATACGGGGTTTCACTTTAAACTTCTTAAATCATTCATTCAACATCGAATTAATGCCCATAGAAATTGGTAGTTTTGACGTCATAATTAGTATGGATTGGTTAGCAAAGTATCATGCCATAATTGTCTATAATGAGAAGATCGTTCGTATCCCCTTTGGGAATGAAATCTTAATTGTTCATGGTGACGAAAGCAACAACGGACATGAGTCTCAATTAAACATCATCTACACTGCACCAAAACTCAAACCCATTATGGCATCTAAAAAGGGTCTCGGGCTTTTCTTTTCGTGTCGGGATCACTTAAAAGCTCATAAAACTCAATCGTAAAATACTCCCTAAAGTTACAAAGCATTTTTATTCACTTTAAAAATACTTTTCCATTAACCTAGAGTATTTACTCGACATATTTACACTTTAAACCCTTCAAAACTCATTTTGACATTAACAGACGTGTCAGGACTCGTTTTTCGGTATTTTTCAAAAATTCACAGGTCAACCACCCGGAACTTAACTAACATAATAATAACCTCTAAAAAGGTCTATTATTCACAATAAACCATAAATTACCATAATTCTCAACAAAATCACCACCGTCAACACGGTACAATATCTGAATAAACTGATAAAAGTCAAATAGTCAAAGGACTAAAAATGAAATATTCAGAACTCAAAAGGGGCAAAGGTTACATTCTACCCCCTTAAAAGAATTTCGACCTCAAAATTCAACTACTAATATCACTAAACAAATGCGGGTTGACGTGCGGTCGTCGTAAGACTTCAACACAAAGTTTTACAACTCCCTAGGCAGTGTACCTAATCGTTGTAGTGTAGTATAGGCAAGACTCTGGGGTTGTTATTGTTCTCTAGGGGAATAGGTTGGGAAGGCTTGATCACGGTCT
Source organism: Tanacetum coccineum (assembly GCA_026074375.1). NCBI lineage: Eukaryota > Viridiplantae > Streptophyta > Magnoliopsida > Asterales > Asteraceae > Tanacetum > Tanacetum coccineum. Next base: position 14,234 of record BQNB010129224.1, read on the forward strand.
AACAGAATTCTAAGGGTTGAGAGAAGATTATTTTTGTGTTTTTATATTTATAGGAAAGCAAGAAAATCTATGTTTGATAGGTGGGTTTGGTTTTAGCTATTAAACTAAACAATATCTACGCTACTGGTGATAACAATATGATAAAAGATTGTGTTTATTTAATCATGTATTACTCCCTAGATTGCTTCTCCTAGTGTTGTTGCTTTGTCACACTTGTGATGAGTTATGTAACTATTTCCTAAGTCATGAACAGATTACACGAACCTGCCGTCTATTTAATATTCCGTTAAGGCAACGCACAAGTAAGGTAGTATGAAGACTATTACAAGGCCCCTAAGGGTATATTAAATGCATGTGAAATATATTAAGAGTGGATCAACCATATAAGGGGCAAGGTAGTATGAAGACTGTTACCCGATGGTATCCTTTCTACACTATCATGTTTCCCTAGACATATCAACAGCAGTACAGACAAAAGCTGGTTTTCTAAGACCTAACATGCATAATCATCACAAGAAGCAACACCACTAAGATCTACATTCTAGGTTTCATACAATCATAAATAAACACAATAGAAGGTTTAGCCAAGCATGTTAAAGATAAAGTAAGAACATATAGGAATCACACAATGTAGGATCCCTTTAACACATACACTTCATATCATACACGGATCTAGATCAAGAAAAGAGAAAGAGAGATGATTTGTAGAGAGAGAAAGAAGAGAGAGGGATGAGAGAAAAAAAAGATATTATTAGAAATGAGAAGAAGATATTTTTCTAATTGAAAAATATCTATATATACCCCTACACATTTAATGTGACGCGCGAGATATTTAACTAGGACTCGGGCTCGGGTTTTGCTTGGGATTAAACCCGAAACATATACAATATTAGATTAACTATCGAGCCCGATTCCCGATACTATCCTATTACAAAGTTAACAAATTGATTGACCGAGACTTAAATACATAATGAATGAACTTCATGTTCGACTCAATATTTTGAGGCTAACACTATTGGAAGTGAGCGGTGTCTGCATGTAACCACCGTCTAGGTTGTCACGTAGATAGCGGACTTGACCAACCTGTTGCTGAATAAGGGAAACATTACATTAACAATGGTGACGGGCAATAAAATCAGAGAAAACAACTAAGGAGTAGTGCATGATTAGGTAAACATGTTTGTTTAACCATACGAGTTTATCCATCAATTTTATTTTTTATATAATTAGGAGTAGTTTAATTTAGTAGTTTAATCAACCTCCTCTTCAAACCCGAGATTTACTTGCTTTCTAAAAAAATATAAAAACACAAAAATAAGCTTCTCTAGACTTTTAGACTTTAGTAAACATACAAATCGAGCCTACCCAAACTATTCCCATATAGAATGATAATAA
>BQNB010129225.1:0-19151 GCA_026074375.1 Tanacetum coccineum
ATCAGTAAGCATTTAAAATTTTCTACATGAGGTTATTTTAATAAAGTAAGTTTATTTATTTTGTAAGTTTTGAAGAAAATGATTTTTTTTGCATACTTTTCGGTATACAACTGCAGTGATAATAGCTTATGGCCTGAATAATTACTTAGAGTAAAGGGTGTAGTGAAGAGGTTTTACCGAGGGTTCTAAATAGCGCCGCTATAGCGGCGCCATAGCGCGAGGCGTAGCCTCCACGTTACGAAACAGGCCAAGGCGCTGTCTTTAGGCGTGACATGCAATAAAGCGTGATAAGGCGTGATATAGCACGCTATAGCGCAAGGCGTGGCGCCTTTTTTTGAAGCTTTTAAGAGATTTTTTTTTTTTTTGAATTTTTTTAAGATATTTATTGGACTTGAGCTTATTTACAAGTATTTATGATTTGGGTTGCATGAGATTCGGGCTTAGTAACTCTATAACTCAATTTTAAGCCTAGTATTGACCACTCAATAAATATTTTTTTGCCGCTTTGAGTCACGCCTTAAAAACGCTATGACGCAACGCCTCACGCTAAAGCTTGAGGCTTGGCTATGCCGCTACGTCACGCTATTTATAACATTGCACATAAGTAACAATTAGATTTTTGTTAAACACCAAGCCGAGTGCAACGCACGGGTCGGCACGCCTCGCAAAGTACAAATTCCATTTCACTAACGGACGACAAATGTAACGTGCAATTTGGTGCAACATTTAGTTCAAAATACCAAAACACTAACATTTCTACTAATACTATGCTACACGTAGTTAAGAAAAAGATTTTACAAAACCACAACCTCACACTTTTAAGAAAAACACATAAACACAAACAACTACCCGCATTTAATACAACCTTAACATTGTAAATCTTAATTAATAGCTCACGTCAATCAATACTATCACATTAGGTGATGGAGCTTGACATTTGGGAGAAGTAAACATAGGAATTCTTTTGTAACGAGCTGAGCAAGAGGGGGGCAAGGTTCGCTCATGACCAATCCCGTCAATGTTTAGATTTCATCCATACCTAGAAGCATTAATGGAATTCGTTGGATTATTTGATGTGCATCTTCGTTCCCGACGCTTGCACATTTAGTCAACAACCCGTTGTTATTCCAAAATGATTCTTCAAGTAAATATGGCTCCATGTTATCAAAGTTTGTAATCTTCAGTATTTCTCTATCATTGGAAAACTGTTGGAAAGCTTTGCACCTGCAATTTTCAGGAAAACAATATGAATGATATGACGATATATCCATTATTATAAATAATGAACGTGTAATTAAGGAGAAAAATACCCTTTACATAGTTTCTAAAACAATGGATATATAATGTAAAAGTAGATAGTTCATTCGTTAAAGCCACTATTCATTACAATTTTGATCCTTACGACACCATATTAAGAGCATATGGTGTGGTGTTTTTTTCCCCGCCAATTCTATGTGGCAGTCGCCACTTCATCGCCATGACACCACACCACTCGCCATCCACTCGCCAATTCACGACAAAAAAAATAATAAATACTATCGTTACAAACAGCTAGTATTTGAAATAAAGGGTAGTTTTTTTATTTTTTTCCACTCTTTTTTATTATAAATATATACTCACTCCTAACTCAGTGTTGGATCGAAACCTTTGAGAACGGTTAAATCAGAGCCGACCGATCCGAGGATTCGTTTTGAGGACAGATTATGGATGATTTCAACAGTGGTACAACTCAAGGTTATCGTACCAGACATATGCTCACGGGTAAATGGACTAGGATCAACGGTGATTGCAAAAAGTTCAACGCTATTTACAAACATCTTAAACGTAAAAGCGGGGAAAATGAGGCTGATCATATCGAGGCTGCAAATGTCACTTTTGCAGCTCAACAGCCTAAGGGGAGAAAGTTTATGCTCGAGCACGCGTGGCGTATTTTAAAAGGTAACTCCAAATGGGCCGCGCCGAAACCCCTTGATACGAAGGATCACACCGAAATTTTCGGGTCTGACGTGAGACCTCGTCCCGAGATGGCAAAACTCGACCCGCAAAAAAGACCAAATCTGAAACGACGGAGAGCAGCAGGGGAAGTGCATCGGGGTCTATAGCTGATTTTGTATCTGAGGAGTTAAGGCGCAAATTACAAACAGGAACATCCGCATACGAGGCGAAGAAACAAAAAGAAATGACGATTATGAAGTTCAAAGAAATGGAGTTTCTCACGATTGATCCCGTTACGTTGCCGGAACCTAAAGCGAGCATTATCCGAAAGAAATAAGAACAAATAATTGCAAAATATAATCAAGAGTGATCGGACAATAATCTAGTTTTTTATTTATCATATGTTTTTTATTTGTTTCGTATTTTTTCGTATTGTATTTTTATTTTCGTATTGTATTTTTTATTTCCGTAATGTATTTTTATTTAAATGAAATAAATTTTAGTTTGTGTGAAAAAATAAGAAGATAAAATAAAATGGAGTTGTTTTGTTTAAATAATGTGACAGTGATATAACACTGAATAAGACCCAAATGGAATAACTTTTTTAGCCACCACATCTTATACTCTAACCACCACTGCATGTTCCGACATAAAATTACGTACATGTGTATAAGTTTGATTCGTCTAAGAAACAAACCAATAATAATTTTTGGATCAACGAGCCACCGATATATTTTTGCTGCTATATCTGGCTAATTTACACCCACTTGGAACATATATTGGTTCAGTTAACAGCTATAACGACTCAAAAGTTAGGTAAAGTTTTCTCACAAAAGTAACAGCGAGACTTATTGCGGGAGCCAGTTTTTTTTTTCTTTATGAGAGAACTTTACCTCTTTAGAGGATCTTGTCCTTATCTATACTGCTATATAAAGCATTTATAATGTGGGACCCATTAAAAATTAAGATAAGGAGGTGCAATCTTGACCCTTTAACCATCACATTTGAGAATCACATCATACCGTACATGTTTTATTTTTTAGTGATTTAAAAAATCACTTTTACTTTTCAAATTGAAAATATCTTTTATCTATTAATTTTATTTGATACTAATTTCACCATATTTTATAAAATTTTATGCTCTTTATTCAACACCATTTTGATATATTATCTATTATAATTATTTTTTTACATTTTAATGGGTTTATTTTAGATGATTTTATTTTTTTTTACACTGTTAATCTTAATTTGAAATATAAACCTGAAACGTAAAACTATATACTTTCGGAGAGAGTAGTTGTCTCTTTTTACATGCGAGAAGATATTTATTATGGAGTTGCGAGAAAGTTACGGGAAACCCCAACGAACACATACATTTGTGAAACGAAATTACTAAGCGGGTAGGAAATTACGTAAAAAGTTGAGTTAGTAAATTTTTTATTGCCGCCGCTATGCGCGGGTAACCAACTAGTCCTTATTTAATTAGCTACTCAGAAGCATGGTTGACACACAAGTTTAAAGTATTGCCATAAACGTGATAGACCCACATGTAAAACAAACCTTCTTAAGCATTGTGGTATATTTATATAACTACCATGTTATCCGTGCAAAGCAGCGGTTTAGATGACACTAAAAATAAAATAAAAATTAATAAAAATATATCAAAATAGATGTTAAATTAAAGAGCACAAAATTTTAGAAAATATAATGAAATTATATTATAAAAAAAAATAGATAAACATATATTTCAATTTAAAAATAAGGGTGGTTTTTTAATTAACAAGTGACAGATGTCACTCTAAGATGTGGTTCCCTAAAATGAGATGGATGGTCAAGATTGCGCATCCTTATATTTCCATAATAAATAAGTTTAAAAGTCTGAATTTTTAATATTTTCTGAAAATAAAATTTCCTGAATACTTTATAATATACTAGCATGATACCTACGCAAAACAGTGGTTTTGGGGACATTAAAAAAAAAAAAACTAAAAATTAATAAAAATATATCAAAATGTATGTTAAATTAAAGAGCACAAAATTTTAAAAAATATGGTAATATTATATCATAAAAAAATAAAAAGATAGCAAGATATTTCAATTTAAAATAAAAGTGATTTTTTAATTAAAAAGTAAAATATGTCACTTTAAGATGTGGTTCACTAAAATGAGATGGATGGTTAAAATTGCACATCTTTATATTTCCATAATAAGTAAGATTAAAAGTCTGAACTTTTAAGCCATTCTAAAAGTGAAGTGTCCTAAATGTTTTATAATATAGTCTAGAAGTATATATTATAGATTATAAATATATATATATAGATATAGATATGCAATTATGCTAAGTACCTTTCTCGTTTCAACATTTCTTTAAGTTGTATTTGGAAAAAAAAGAATTATAGGAGTAAATTAACAAATATGACAAATCCGAATTAAATGTTTTGATAATAATAGCACATATATAATTAAGGTTAACGCCTATAAAATTCACAAAAATATTATTATTAAACCAAATTTAAAAGTTAAATAAGTTTTTTTGTTAGTTTTAATAGTGCGTTACCTTAACTAAATATTGACATAAAACTCGTTATCTTTTTCTGCAAAATAATTATATAAGAAAACTGAAAACTAACACAGATATGACTTTAGCAAGGCTTGAGGCTCCTTCCTTAGACGTCACAAGAGATACTATAATACGATGAATAACGTTGGTTGGGACATCAGTAAACTTTACTCCACCTTGCTCCATTTGTAGCAACTTAGCTACAGTATTTTAGAGCTTTAGCTGAAAAGACAATCATAGATCAAATTTAAATCATTTAATCGAAAAGACATGAAGTATCTAATGTACTTTGATTGGCATTTATAAAACAAGTAATTAAATATACTCACCCAAAATTATGTACAGTTGTTACGTAACGGGAAACAATCACAATATAAAACTAAAAAATTAACTACACTTGATCATCAAGATACACACACCAAATTCATACATTCATCAGAGCCTACCAAAAGAAATAGCTATGTTGGTCTTTATATGGACACTGCTTGTTGGTTTGATGGTTATACATTTGTTTTCAAGACATGAAGTTAGTGTGATTTGGTCATGAGATCATGCCCTCGACCACGGGTAATACACATGACCAAGGCTTAAGCACAAGCTTTATGCTCACATGTAATTTCATGCTTAAGAGTTAAGATTGATGCGGAACGACTCTAATGGGTCACCAATAATTTATCATATACCATACATGTGATGGAATAAATATACTTTATCATAGGTTATACATGTGATTGAATAAAGCATGCATGCATATTCATGCATACACTCTACGTAAATACATGTACATATTTAAATGTAGATTGCATAAAGATATCTTAAAAGATATCAACTCTCATCAAAGATTTGAGAAATCCATCATACATGATAAATCTGAAAGATCATATTTGATATATATGAAAGATATGTACAATATTTAAAGATTATATTAAGATCTATGCAAATCTTTGCTATCTTACGTTCTATAAATAGACATGTGGAAAGCAAATAACGGGGACAAGCAATTACTCTTTCTCACTCCCCCTTCTTCACAAAATATATCTCACCCTCACATCATATTTATCCCGTTGTCTGACTTGAGCGTCAGAGTGTAATACGGGGAGAAAAGTCTTGTATACCCTCTAACGCATACTTTATTGTTGAGTGATACAGGGAAACAGGTTGAACACCACGATGACCAAGACCCTCTAGGTAAGCCTGTGGATCAACGTATCATCAATTGGCTCCATCCATGAGACCCGACTTCTTATCCACTAACTCCTAAACTAGAAGCTCATGGATGAGGAAACTCCGCCCACCATACCACTAAGCACTCTGGAAGAAGGACCCAGTGGGTCCGACCCTAAGGAACCACCAGTAGGCGCAAATATATCCGACCCCGCAATAAAAGATCATACGCTTGATCGTAGCCTAGAAAACACGTCCGGAGATCCCGTCATGCAATTCGTAGTGCAGAATTTCGAGCAAATCAATGCCATGTACTCAACATTCTCCTCAAAAAGAAAAGAGGTGAATCCCACATCAGCCTACAACAATGATGACCATCCTGTCATAGAACCGTGGCGGTCAGATTCGGAAGGTTCGCCCGAAGAGACGATTCGACAAGCACCCGAAGAAACCACCTTGCAAGCCAAACCAAGTAAAAAGAGTCGTTTGTACATCTAAAACCTAAACAATTTCCCAAACAAAGACCCTTAAGCAAGCGGATGAATTTCATAATATCCGTTCACATGTCACAAAAACCAAAAGGATGTACACTAACCTGTTGCAACAACCTTTCACAACACGAACAAGACAATGGACATGCAGATGGGCCTAAGGTGCCAACAAACCTAAAGACTTACGACGGAATGTCATACCCTGACGACCACCTTACAATATTCATGGAAACTATGGACGTGCACAAGCTGCCAGAACCGGCCTGGTGTCATTTCTTTCATATTAGCCTGAGTGGGGATGCCCGGTTCTGGTATGACAATTTGCTACCGGGAAGTATAAACAGCTTTCACGAGCTGAGAGACAGGTTCCGAGCAAACTTCTTGCAACAAAGGAGATTCCAAAAGACACAAGCCGAAATCCTTGGGATCCGACAACGTTCAGATGAGTCACTAAAAGACTACTTGGGAAGGTTTGGAAAGAAACATTACACATGACTGATCGCTCGGATGGTTTGATGACGGGGGCCTTCATTACCGGACTACGCCCAGGGAGGTTCTTTAAAGATCTCATAGCTCGACCCCCCATATCAATGGAAGACCTATTCACACAAGCACACAATTTCATAAGGGCCAATGAAGCAAACACGGAAAATCGATTGCGAGACGGAAGATGGGGTACCGCTGACAACAGACACATACAAAATCACAGAGAATCTTCAAAAAACATAAAGAAAGATATGTCGCTCCCCCCCCACAAGACCTAATGAACGTTCAAACACGCACATACCCACTTTCACTCCTCTTATTAAATCTCCTACAGAAATATATGCTATGTTTGAGGGAAAATCCGTTCTACGTTCGCCGATGTTTGCACCCTCTCATCGAAGGGATCACACACGGTACTATGAGTTTCACAATGACCATGGCCATGATACAAACTTGTGATGACCTACGGAAAGAAATAGAGACATGCGTCAGAAGCGGTCATCTTAGTCACCTTGCAAAGGGTGCAAAGACGTAAAATAGTAGTCAAAACCTAATTTCCTCTGGCGCTACAAAAAAAGGAAGAATCAAAATGATTGGAAACAAAAGGTGGTTGCACCTAAGGCAGGAAACGAAGTTTTAATGATTGATGAAGAATGGTCTCCGCCACACTACCAAAAAAATGGGTTACGACATAATACTGACATCTCGTTCACAAGTGATGACCCAGTCCCAGACGATTGTAGTGGTGATGATCCACTTGTCATTAAGGCTAAGATAAGAGGCAACATCATACACCGCATCTATGTGGATAGGGGAAGCTCTGCGGAGATAATGTACGAGCATTGTTTCCTACAGTAGGACAATGGGACGAAGGCATCACTCCGATTACCAACATCACCGCTAGTAGGGTTTTCAGGACAAGTGTTGTGGCCACTCGGAGTTATAACTACTCCCTTTACCTTTTCAGATTACATTGGGAAAGGCAGTAAGAAAATCACTACGGATTTCATGATTGTCCGAGCCCCATCTCCTTACGATGTGATATTGGGACGGCCAGGAATGAGGCAGTTAGGCTTAATTGCTTCCACGATAGACTCGCTCATCAAGTTCCCTCTCAAATCAGGCGTCGCCATTATAAGAGGAGATGTGCCTCACAAAAGCAGATGCCTCCAAATATCTCGTAAAAGGGAGCGGGAGTGTGAAACGACAGTTGTCTCCGAACCGCCAGGAAACGAGACAGAAAAAGAAAATGTGGTAATAAACACCATGTATGCAAATCAGCCGGTAGGAATTAGCACAAGTCTGCCAACAAGAATCAAGCAAGAGCTGCGGAGAATTTTGTGTGGGAATAAGGACATTTTTGCATGGTCTCCTTCTGACACGACCAAAATACCAAGGGAACTCGCAGACCACAAGCTGTATATACACCCTTGCACCTTCCCCGTTCGACAGAAGAAGCGTGTACTAGCTAAAGACGGAAATGAAGCGGTCGCCGTAGAAGTAGCTAAGCTTGTCGAAGCACGAATACTCAAAGAAGTATACTTTCAAAGATGGGTGGCTACAACGGTAATGGTACAAAAAAATGATGTAACTTGGCAGATGGGCATCGATTTCACTAACCTGAATAAAGCTTGTCCGAAAGACAGTTACCCGCTGCCCGAGATAGATCAGAAGATTGAATCCTTAGATGGATTTAGATATAAATGCTTTTTGACAAAGGATACTATCAAATACGCATGGCCGAGTAAGACAAAGAAAAGATGACATTCTATACAGAACATGGGAACGTTTTGTTATGAAAAAATGCCTTTTGGGCTCAAAAATACTAGGGCAGCCTACCAACGATTGGTAGACAAAGCATTCTCTAGTCAGATCGGTCGAAATATCGAAATATATGTCGATCACATGGTCATAAAAAGTAAAAATGAAGGAGGGTTGATAAATGATATCGAAGAAACCTTTCATACCTTGCGACGCATAAACATGAAGCTGAATCCAAAAAAATGTATGTTCGGTGTCGAAAGCAGACAATTTCTGGGGCACATGATCACAAAACAAGGAATTGAGCTTAATCCGGAAAAATTCAAACCGATCATTGATATGGTATCACCTAGGACAATACGGGAGGTACAAAGCCTCAACGGAAAACTAGCTGCTCTTGGCCGGTTCCTAGCAAGGTCAGCAGAAAAAGCGCTTCTATTTTTCAAAACTCTAAAGGTATGCATAGAAAAAAGAGATTTTTGGTAGAACCATGAAGCATAAGAAGCATTCGAGAAACTCAAACTACATTTGCAGTCTCTCCTCGCCCTAACTGTGCCGATACCTAAAGAGACATTAACACTATATTTAGCGGTATCTCACGAAATCGTTAGCTCTGTACTCATGGCGGAAAGGGAGAATATTAAGCGACCAAACTATTTTGTTAGCAAAGCATTACAAGGACCAGAGATGAATTACCCGATTCTTAAAAAATTAGCCCTCGTACTAGTACACACAGCATGTCGTTTGCGCCGATACTTTCAAGCTCATAAAATGTGCGTGCTCACGGACCAGCCAATCCGAAAAGTATTACTCAGGCCATAAAACTTTGGCAGACTAGCTAAGTGGGCTATCGAGCTAGGAGAACATGACATTTCATACATACTACGGTTAGTGGTCAAAGGACAAGTGATTGCAGACTTCCTGGATGAATGCCCGAACAACACCTCTCATGGAGAACCCAAGAAAAAGATAATGACTACACCCAAGACACATAATCAAATACCATTTTGTACATTATACACTGATGGTGCATCGGGAAACGAAGGTGCTGGATCCGGCCTTATTTTAACCGATCTCAAAGGAAATGAAATCACGTAAGCCCTGCGGTTTGAGTTTCCAACCTCCAATAATGAATCAGAGTATCAAGCATTAATTGCAGGTTTGGAACATTCCATCAAACTAGAGGTCCACCATTTGCAGGTCTTCACAAATTCACTGCTAATCACTAACCATGTCAAGGGGACGTACGAAGCAAGGGAAGAGCTAATGAAATGATACCTAGCAAAAGTCCGAAGCTTACAAGATATATTTAAGAGCTTTTCAATCACGCAAATCCCTCTCTTAAAAAATAAATGCACTGATGCTCTCAGTAAATTGGCTTCCTCTTTGTTTGTGCATCTTACTAAAAAGGTCTTAGTCGAAGTCATTCCATGTCAAAGCACTGACATGAAAACGGTAAATACAATAGAAGAACCAAAAACAACCTGGATGGATCCAATTATCAACTACCTAAGAGACGGACATCTTCCAGAAGATCCAGTTGCCGCAAGAAAGATCAGGGTGAAAGAACCTCAGTACTCACTAAGATAAGGCATTTTATATAGGAAAGGCTACTTGACACCTTGGATGCGATGCATTGGCCCAAACTAAGCACAATATGTTCTACAAAAAGCATACTTCGGGTCCTGTGGGGCCCATGCCAGAGCAAGAACTATCGCACAAAAAGTAGCACGACTAGGGTACTTCTAGCCCACCATGTACAATGATGCGACCAAGGTCGTCAATGCATGTGTTACCTACCAAGAGCACGCTCCTGTAATGCGGAAACCACAATGTAACATGGTGAGTATCTCAAGTCCGTGGCCAATTTACCAGTGGGGAATTGATCTAGCCGGCCAATTTCCTGAAGCACCAGGACGGGTTAAGTTTTTGGTTGTCGCAGTTGATTATTTCACAAAGTGGGTGGAATCGGCGGCACTAGATACTATCAGTGGGAAGAATATTCTCAAATTTGTCTAGAACAACATTGCGTGCCGTTTTAGAATCCCAGGTATCATAATAAGTGACAATGGCAAACAGTTCGCAGAAAATCCATTCCGTGAATGGTGCAACGAGCTCAAAATTAAGCAACAATTTACCTCTGTAGCACATCTACAGGCTAATGGGCAAACTGAGGTAACAAACCGGACCTTACTACAAGGACTTAAAACACGGTTAGGTAAAGCAAAAGGTCAATGGGTCGAAGAGCTACTTGACATACATTGGGCATATCGTACAACCGCAAGGACATGTCATCATTGCACCCCGTTCAATTTATTTTACGGGTCAGAAGCAGTTTTGCCGCCAAAAATCAGAATTCCTACGTACCGTATCCATTCACATGATGAGCAAAAAAATGACGAGGGAGGAACGAAGAGACCTAGCAGCTCTACGTGAAGCCAGGTACAAACAAAAAATAGAACAATACTATAACTCCAAAATCCACCACAAATACCTCAAGGTTGGGGACTTCGTACTCTGCAAAAATGAGGCAAGTCGACAGGAGGGGCAAAGAAAGCTGACCTAAACTGGGAAGGGCCATATCAAATTCTAGAGTCAAAGCACCCAGGAAAGTATGTGCTCAAGACTCAGAACGGGGAGTTGATCCCAAGAACGTGGCATATTATCAATTTCCGCAAGTTCAATTTTGAGCAACCCAGAAGAAATGTAATTTCACGTGATGCCAATGTGTTTCGAATGCACAATGTACATAAATAATGTGCGCATTTCTACATCGATTAGTTAAAGGAAAATATGTACCAATCGACACTTTGTTATCTATCATACCTACGAATGAGGTACAAACATAGTCTTATTCAGGCTATACTTCTTGCAAAAGTCTAGGTACACACATGTATAGACAAGCAAGACTGAATATTATTGCAAAATCATCAATGAACGTCACGCTAGTAAAGGGATGATGGCTTAATAAAGCATCGCGATAAAATCGTAAGCACATCTCACTAATAAAGGGACGACTTTGTTTACAAGGGCTTAACGATCGATTAAACTATTGTGATGGCAATAAAAGTTTGAGTTCGATAGGACGTAAAGTAAGTTACATGCATACGTGACAATATTAAGTTTTTTGACAACTAAAAAAAGGGTAAGTTACAACTCTTATTATAAATCATAAGAAAATCAAAATATGTTGCAATGATGGCATTCATATGCTTCATTCATAGCATGCTTTAAAATATCCAAAAGAAACCATATTACACAATTGAAATTATAAATTTATTGTCTTGAATTTTTTTATGTATAACAATCATAACAGACTACTAGTTATTAAATCGTTAATATATGAACCAAACATGTACAGTGTCTTTATATTTGCACTAAAAGATACAATAAAGACATATATTACATTTAGTACTTAAAGTCTTAACATTATTTACTATAGTTCAGAACAAATTATTACCATTTGCTTTGAACAATGCTACTCATAGTACAACTACAAAGTCTCAAAAACATCACACATATTAACATCAAGTTCTATGTTACCCACACATAATTGCATACATCACCAAATATGTTTCAAACATCTTAATAATAACTTAATTTATCTTTTAATGCCCATTAACAGGTTCTCATAAAAAATTAAAAATTCATAAACAAAATAATTTAATTGTGATATTTTTAAACAGTACACAACTTCAACACAATTTTAACCATAAAATACAGTAAACTTCATTCATATATTATAGCAAAAGAAACAACATGAAGTTACATAGTACAGGTAGCCTTCACCTTACATTGAAAACTTGGCTACAAGATAGCACAAACATACATCAAAGTCACTTAGTTTAGAGGATAAATCCTTAGACAACACATCGGCTGCTCGACCTTTACCCGCGAAACTGTCACCACGTTCCAACACACCACGAAGCAAGTTAGGATACAAGACAGGAGATGAAAGTACAGTCTTCATGCATTCCCATTTGATCTTCTTCAAACCTCTAACAACATTTGCGTGGAAGGTCTGGGTCAAATGTCATAATTCGTTGGTTAGACATGAGGAGCTCGCGAGCTTCTTAACGTCCCAAATCACGGCCATGATTGATGAGCACTTAACGTCCCAGCTGGTGGATGGAACCGTCAAGAACTGGGCTACAGTGTTAGCCGGTTCTACTGGTTTGCACTGGCCGGTTTTATTATGGTAATAGAATCGGCGAAACCGTGCTACAGTAAAATTCAAGCCTATAAATACCAAGTCATTTCTCTTGTTTTAGGCATCCATTCACTTAGTTTTTCCTTCTTATATATAGCTAACATATGATCCTTTGATCATGTTTGTTTTCATTTTAGAATTTTTATGAATTTCTTAATAGGAGAATTTTTTCCAACCTTTGCATACGAGATCAAGCATCCAGGTTTACTTATCGCAAGTATCCCTCATCACATGAAGATCTATCTACTGATCTCAAAGCATCATTCATCATCATAAGTCAATCAAGTTCGGTGTCATGATTGTGTTAAGAGCATGTAGAAAAGTTTGGAAAAATATATTGTATTAGATATATATTTAAGGATGGATCTACCTTTGTTAGATCTTGGTATATTGCTTGACACCTAGTAGAGGGTAAGCATTGTGGGGTTTTGTTCCTCCATATTAGAACACGGTATTTAGCTTAGTACTGTATAATAGGTAATCCAATGTAGGATTGGTTCATCCATGAAAGAACCCGGTGTTTAGCTTAGTACTAGATAAAGGGCAAGCGACGTTGTGAGGCTTCTCCACCACTTGAAGGAGTTTTGATGTCTAGTGAATTCAAACTCTCGAGTAGGTGACTCGAGAAATGGAGTAGGGCAAGGAAGGAGACCTTGTAGCCGAACCACTATAAATACTTGTGTCATATATCCTTTATTATTATGTCTTGCATATCTCGTTAACTTTATTGTTTATATGCTTACTATCCATAGATGTAATAACTCTACAAATAATTGACCAACAAGTTTAAAACAAAAATTTTAATTGGTAAAACTATTCAATCCCCCTTCTAGTTTTCCACAATTAGTATCAGAGCAGGTTATCAAAGATTTTTAAAATATACTGTATTTTAAAATCTTTAAACCGATTAAATAAATTTTGAAAACAACAAATCTTTTTTTGTGTTATATATTTTGTTTCCTAAAGGAAGATTGGAGGATCTTTAAAGATGATCACGGATATATTAACTTCATATCCAAAATTGCATTGTCCCCAAAATGGTACATCTTGAAAAGGTACATTACAATCCTTCCTTTATATATCTAATATAATGTCTCAACCATTTAAAATTAAAATGTTTTTCCATTATTCAAAATGTTAGTTGGGCTGAAATCTAGACTTGGCCTGTTAAGCCGGTTCCTCCGGTTCCATGGAAGAATGGAACCGGTTAGGTTTACGCAAAGGAACCAGACCCTCTATAAAGGGATTTTGCAACTAATATTTTTTTGGGCCTAAAATAGTATAATGGGTTAATCCATTTATAAAAGATCAAAACTAAATTTTTCTTCAAAAATAAAAATCATATATTTTTACAAAAAGAAACATACTTTTGAAACAAACATCCGGTCATGTTTGTTTCTTTCGGACTTAAAGCGAAAAAAAGGTACACAATTTCTTATCCTTCTTAAATCTAATTGTCCAGCTTGCTTTATAATTTGTCTTTGATTGATTAAAAAGTGTTATGTTCTTTTTGCTATATATTTGATTGTGTTTGTTTAGGGCTAGCAAACCTTGATAACTTCATCTCTCGGGCATTTTGTTGCTCATCCGGGTCATATTGTGTTAACATAACTCCTCGAGTCTTAAGCACCCATCTCAAAACATCTCATTCTTTCTGATGACATCAAATAATGTTACTTTTATAGTATCATTTATTCCATGTAAATTACACATTTGATATAATTATTGTATGAATTGGTACTTAATCTGTTATATTAGTTATTTGTAGTAATTATAGAGCAATTGGTGAAGATTAGCTAAAAGGCGTACATTTTGGAGCTTAAACGAAGAAATCAAGAAACCTAATGATCTGACATTCAATACGCCATATTAAGCATATAAGATCTTGATTGATGACTAGTGTGTGTGAATTAAGGTGTAATTAGTGTGTGTGCGCGTTTAGAGAGAGAATTTCTTAACCTTTTCTCATTTGATATTGATACAAATAACTTGGTGTGGAGAATTACATCATTATGGTGGCCTAATGCCTTATTTATACTTAGAGATATAACTAAGTATACTATAAATACAATAGTAGTCCCTACACTATTTCCTTCTATGCACATTGATCCTAAATCTATGTATATTCTATTATTACATCATAATGTGGAATTTATCCTTAATTCCAACAATCTCCCCCTATGTAATGATATGATAGATTTGGATCTCTTTCTTATGTAGCTCAAAAATGCTAGGAATTCTTTATGAAAGCTGAGGATGACCTTATATCATATCTCCCCATATAAAATTTTCTCCCCTGTATAATAGGATATATTTCTTTATCTCTGAGGGTATCAACTCTACTCTCGAACTCAAAATCAGCATTCTCAAAATCTAACTTGATCTTCTTTTGCAACTTGATTCCTTAATAGCTTGTATGAAATCTTTATCTTTGAACTTGATCTTGAAAATAGATATCAATCACATAATGTTGCTCATGAAAGATCTTGAACACGGTGATATTGATTGAGCATTGCTTTGTAGAAGACTTGAACACTTGTCTTTATCCTTGAATCTTCATACTCTTTTAGCTCCCCCTGAATCACATTCCAACTCTTTAAAAACGATGAAGTATTGATCTTGATTGCGAAGATTTTTTCTTTATTGAAATGGTTATTGAAAACAATGATGATATTTAGTTAGAAGTAATCTCATGCAAAATTATGAACCATCTATCTTGATTGATTTTAAAGCTTGATGAAACACTACAACTTATCTAAACATTTGATGATGTACAACCTCGAAACCATATCAATAATAAATAAAATATCAAAATATCTCTTATTCCTGTTTATGCTTTCTCTTTCTTCATCCTCACCAACTATATATACCATTTATTCCCTCATTCTGTTTTTGCTTTCTCTCATTTCTTTTAATCCTCACTAATTATGAAGATTAACATATCTTCTCGATCAAACTACTTATACAATGATTTCCTTAAACTTCAATTTTGTTTTGCCCATTATCTTGATTTGTCCCATATATTCTTGCTTATATCTTCTCCCTTTTCATATACTTGAATTGACCTTACATTTTCTCCCCAAATATACTTATATCAATTACTCTTTTCATATTTGGCCAATATTAAGCTTATATTTTATCCCCCTCATGATGATTATAATCCATCGTAAGCATCATGATCATATAAGCTTCCAAAATAAGCTCCGGGTAAAGAATATCCTTTGAACTCCATGAAAATGTAATCAAAATCATTTATTTCCTCTTTGAGAATCAAACATGCCCCCTTTTATAAACAAACATACACCTCCCCAAAATAGCATATGCTAACCTCAAACCAACAAACTTTATAGCATCATTCCTAGTGAAGTTGAGAATGTAACTTTTGATGTTATAAAATCGTTGAAGTTAGTCATGCTTGTGAAAGGTAGAAATTTTGTTAGTTGTAAAGGTAGTTAGAAGATGACATGGAAAATTATCAAAGTAAGAAAAAACCATCCTACCACATATAAACATAATTTCATAATCGACGAAGAACATCATTGAAAATTCCCGATGAATATTTGAAAAATATGATCAAAGTTCAATATCTCGATGATAAGGATACGGAAATATGACCATAAATCCAAATAAGCAATTGTCTCGTGAACTAGTGTTTGTTTTCCTTCTGGGAAACACATAACCACTAGATCATATATATAAAATACTAGTTAAACACGTATTTGAATCATTAAACAATCTTTTTCGAATAGTGACCTACTTAGCACAAGTAGTATTTCCATCAATCCATTGTGAATACTATGTATAGTATCACTTCATAATGTTTCGGCGAATGACACATAGACATGCGATTTGAGTCAACAAAGACATATATCATTGTAACCTTTATGTATTATTGATGTTTAATACAAACGTACTTTTGTGTCCTAAATATATTTCATTGAATATCAAATTGGCTCCTAGACTTCCTTGAGCACTTTTTAGTAAAGCATGGACTGGAGCAAAAGTTATTATACATACTAAATTCTTAAAATGAAAGCCAATAGATTATGCTTAACTCATTATGAGAATGAGTATTTGAGTGGCTAGGAGGGTTTGTGCATTTGCATCACTGGGTCAATGATGTCTACTTCAATACTAGAAATCAACGAATGAAATCCGATAGATTATGTGTTGAACCGGTTTCTATCATAGTGTAAGAGAAACACCCTTCATCTTTTCATATAAGCCTCTCACTTTTTAACTCCAACCTTTGTCTTTGTCATTCTATTCTTCTTCATCATATTCTTGTTACTTTTGATAACTTTATCATTCATTATTTTTTTTCATTCAAAGCTTTATCTCATAAGTCCTTTTGACATTCGAAACATGTTGATTTGCACCTCAAACTCCATCACCTGGACCTAACTTACCTAAATTGGAAGGAAGACTCTAGGGTATATCAATTCCGGTTCTGGAAGATCATAGGAGTATTTTGGGAGTAACTAAATCACACCATGACATACGCCAAGATAATTCCTTTAGAAAAATGTTTCGTGATAACCATGATGAAAATCTGAAATCATATAATGAGAATTCGATAAGATCAAGAGAATTTAGAACAAGCACTCTGTCTGTTTTCGTATGCGGTGGCATTTCTTTTCTTGCATACTTTTCTCTTTTTGTTTTCATGCGTTGTTCAAGCTTTTGAAACACATGACATATACTTTGTTAGGATTTAAAGACTTCAAGATATTCTTAGAGTTACTGTTGTTCAAGTATATATTAGTGCTGTCAAGCATAACTTAGTGCTGCTGGTAATAAGAATAAAAAATTATGCTAAGTAGTTAGTACTGGTAGTATAAAAGTTACCACTGCTAGTTACTACTGTTAGTATAATTAGTACTGTTAGTATAAAGTTACTACTGCTAGTAGAAGTTAAGACTGCCCAGAGATAAAGACTGAAAATATACTAAGTAGTTACTACTGCTAGTACAAAAGTTAGTACTGCTAGTGTATGTTAGTACTGCTAAAGTAAACTTCTAAGTAGTTAATGCTGCTTCTGCTCAGTTACAACTGCTGAGTGATTACTACTGTTGGAAGGATTATGCTGACAGAGAAGAGATAAAGATTGATTGGAGAACAAGAATACTTACGAAGATAAGTTATTTATAAAGAAGATATGTATAACTTATTTGGTTAAGAGGTTACGTTTGTTTATAGAAAAGATCATGATAACTTAGGAAAGTATTGTAAGCCTTGTAGGACTCCTTGGTGTATAAAAGGAGGTCTTAGGGCATAATGTTAGATACACATCTTTTTATATTCGTAGCTTCAAGGTTTTGTAAACCCTAACACTATTAAGAGTGTTCATTTTATATTGAGGCTGAAAGTTTGGTAATTTGTCTTGTTATTGATTTTGTGTTACTGTTTTATTAGAATTCTTCTTAGTATCATTGACTAGATTCCGCATAGTCTTTGATATATTCAATAAAAGTTTCTACCATAGTTGTCTTGGATTTATTCAATACAACTAAGCCTTTTACAAGCTAAGCAAGATCTATTCAAGTGGGATCAACAAGTGGTATCAGAGCTTGTTAAGAAAATCTTTGAATAGAAGAAACAATCTACACTTACCAGATCTATTTTTGGTTTGTGAAAACATGGAGGCAGTACTTTACTAAAGTGTAGCTGGCTATCAAAACTCCAGTGCTCAATCCAGGTGAATTTGAGCTTTGGAAAATGAGGATAGAACAGTACTTCCTAATGACAGATTATGCTCTTTGGGAAGTAATAGTAAATGGAGACTCACCTCCACCAAAGAGAACTGTTGATGGTGTTGAGCAAACATATCCTCCTACAACTGCAGAGGAGAAGTTAGCAAGGAAGAATGAGTTAAAGGCAAGAGGTACATTGTTGATGGCTCTTCCAAATGAACATCAACTAAAGTTTAATACCTACAAATGTGCCAAGAATCTGATGGAAGCTATAGAGAATTGGTTTAGAGGTAATAAGGAGTCAAAGAAAACTCAAAAGACACTTCTAAAGCAACAGTATGAGAATTTCAATGGATTAAGCTCAGAAGGACTTGATCAAACCTAGGATAGGCTTTAAAAGCTTATCAGTCAGCTAGAGATTCTGGGTGAAACTGTTTCTCAAGAAGATATGAATCTAAAGTTTTTAAGAAGTCTCCCATCAGAATGGAAGACTCATACCTTGATTTGGAGGAACAAACCTGATTTAAAACTTACCTTAGAAAGAAATTTGAAAAAGCTAAAAAGGAAAGAGATGATTTAAAACTTATCTTAGAAAAGTTTGAAAATTCATCTAAGAATCTAAGCAAACTGTTAGAGATTCAAGTAAGTGATAAGTTCAAGACTGGTGTGGGGTTTAATAGTCAAGTATTTGATAGTCAGGTTAATGATAAGTACAAAATAGGTGAAGAGTATCATGCAGTTCCACCTCCTTATACTGAGAACTTCATGCCTCCTAAACCTAATTTGGTACTTGCTGATGAGGATGAGAATGAGACTAAGTCTAAACAGAGAAAACCTAATTTTGCTAAAGT
>BQNB010129226.1:0-19151 GCA_026074375.1 Tanacetum coccineum
CTTGTTAATGAATTAGCTACTTTAGCCAATCGCATATTAAGAGTAAAAGTGAATTGTTTTTCTTAAAACTTCTCATACGAATGAATAAGGTAAGGGTATAAATAGACCCAAAACTTGTTCTTCAAGTCATACTCAAACACCTCATCTTGTTTGCTAGAAACGACATTCGGACCTTTCTTTTTTTCTTTGTTCGACCGGTCACAACCAACACCATACGAGTTTGATTTTTGTACTAACAAGTCCTTCACTTATTAATATCTATTAATTATTATCAAACGTCTAACGTTATAATTAACGACCGTTTAATTATTTCGTGAAACATATTAATATAATTAATATACAATAAATATATTATAAATATATTAATTACATTAATAAACATATCCTCTGTGTATACGCGTGTGCTCCTATAGGCTCACATATTTCCAGTCGTATATTTATTTATGATATGGACATATTCCAACATATTCTTTGCTCGAGGGATTTTTAATTAGGATGAGAATAATTGTACGAAATGGTGGTAGTGAAGGAGCGGCAGCATACTGCCGCGGTAGAGGGAGGTGTTGATCGGAGTGTTGTGGATGCCACGGTTGTTGTGGTGAGTGGTACTGGAATTGATCGGGTGCCAAGGTTGTTGTGGTGGCCGGTGGAAGTGGTGGTTGTGGATCGGAGGGTGGTGCTCTTTGACGCACGTGTTTTTCAGTAGTGATGCTCATCAGAATAAATGGTGAGGAAGGAGTGAAGAAGGAGAAGAAGTACAGTAAGTACATGGGGAGAAACAAAAACCTTGAATATTGGGAAATGGTAATAGAGAAAGTAGTGGGGATACACGTGACCAACAATTTATTTTTAAAGTAAATAGTTTAAGATAGTTTAAATTAGTACTACCAGCCAAGTATTATTATTTTTATAGAATCATATATATATTATATATATAGTTATACAGTAATGTTATTATAGTTGTGTTGGTTTTAGTCGTAGAAGGAAAGTAATTTTAATGCCTTTATTTGCACCGGACCCGACTCGATTTATTTCAAATTACACTAAAGAAAATTTATTGTTGCATGCCCTCGTGATCAAATATTCTGGGTCTGCCACTGATCTTCATCACCTCCGGACATTTTTTATTTTTATTTATTTTCCAGTCAACTGAGTTTCTTACACTCTTGTATTGATGGTTTTATAGAGTCATTATTTTATGGATGGTTTGATAAGTTTGCGTTAAGTACACGCCTTTTTTTCCAAAGTTTAGTGATAGGTAGGTAGGAAGTGAGGGGGATTATACGTACGGGTAAGGGTGTAAAAAAACCTGACCCGACCCAAACTTGACACAGACTCGAACCCGATTAAACCAATTTGGGTAGGGTTACTCGGGTCAAAAAATTTATTCGGGTTATTCGGGTCAACCCGAATAACCCGATTATTAAATAGGGTCGGGTGTCGGGTATGGAATTTTTGGCTAACTCGGGTTCAAGTCGACCGAATAATTTATTTTTAATATTTTTTAAAAATTAAATTTTATAAGTTTTCCATTTAAAAGAGCGCAAAAAAGGTTTTTTTAACATTTTACTCATACTCGAGCTGACCCGAACCCGAATTGACTGGACCCGAGTTGATCGGACCCGATTTGACCCAAACCCGAGTTCAAATGGGCCGGGTTTGGGTATGGATTTTTTAGTCTTGACCCAACTTCTACCCGACCTGAATCAGCCCGAACCTGACCCGACTAACACCCTTATGTACGGGTATGTTTGTCAAACCGAACCGATCATACGAGGCCCGAAACAAAAACCAATTTTGAGAAATGTAACCTAATCCAAGTTAACCTAGCAAAATCAAAACTGAACCAAAGGTAACCTAACAAAATCATTTTAGACAGTTTAGTGTATTTTTTTTGGTTTTGACCCGACCTGACCTGATCCAACCCGACCGGAGCAAAATCAAAACCGAAAACCAAACTAAATGTAGAGTTCTATATAACTCCTTAGATTGTTGTAAGCTTAGTTTGTTTGGAACTTATATCTAGGATTAACAATAATATTGAACATAACATATGTATAGCGGAATTAACATAAGAACAATGTTACTCTAACAAGGTTTTCATCATTATCTTCACTATGATACATGACTACTACAAGCCCCAATTCTACCTTGATCAAATGGTAGAATGGTTACCTAATCTAACAGGAATCATAAGATTCTTGAGGCTAAAACACTAAACCTATGCATCTCCTTAGAGGACTTAACGCCTAGACACACACACACACTTTTCCCGGTGTTTACATCTTGACAACCATAAAACTATACGACCTATATCTCTTTATATACTAGAGATATTAGGTTTACAAAGGATAAGTATTAGGAAACAACTAAATCTTCCTAATTTTTACAATTACCTTCTAGGAAATCTTCTGTAATCTTCCATCTTTTGAAGAATTCCTCCTTTGTCTTTTAAGTCCTTCATCTTTCATATGTTTTGTCTTATCAACTCAAATATAATTCTCAACAATCTTCCCTTAGTTGATAATGACAAAACCATATAAGCACAAACTTCCCTTGAAGCTAATATATATATGAAAGAATAAGGATCATTCCACCAAGGATCTGTAAGTTGCACATCTTCTTTGTAAATCTTCTTCCCCTTTTTGTCATAATCAAATAGGGGACATATGAATATAAGCAACTTTGATTTTGACAACCACAAACCAATATCACACTTCTAATCCAAGCCTTCTAACTCCTTAAATTACCCACCATTAAGCACAATAAGAAAAATGAACTTGAGTAGTAGAAACTTACACTAGCAGTAGTAATAATGACTAGTAGTAGTAAAAACCTTCACCTCAATGTCACATGTAAATAGTTAAACATTTTAACATTAAGCTTCCCCTGAAACCCATATGTTAATCATTTCTTGAATCTTTAATTTTGTAGGCTCTATGTAATGATTACTGATGAAGAAAACTAAGTATAACTTATGTCTTGTACTATCCACGTGACGTCAAACTTATACCAAGACCAAAGTATAAGTAGATCGCAACCTCTTGACAAAATCCTCATCTACTATGAGACACCAGACCAAAGTGATAGCAAATGTACGCATTGAGCACCATAAGAGAAATATCACACCTTTGCTAGATTTGTCAAGTCTTCGTCACATCGTTTCTAAGCACGAACAAGTTATCTTCAAAGTGTAACACCTACTTTAAGTTATGATAAGAACACAAACCTGTGAAACTCCACTTCATAGTCAAATAGGTGATAAATAACCTTCTTCGTAACCAATTCTTCCAATAAATCCAAATATGAACCATATAACATTTAAAATCCTGTTCCAACCGAGATCCAATCCTTTGTGTGTTATCCAATATGGAACACAGCTAGCAGTAGTATCTTTTAAGCCCAAGCAGTAGTAACTACTTTTAATCGAACAGCAGTAACTGCTTAAATTTACCCTAGTAGCAGAAACTTAATACTGGCAGCATTAAAAATATACTAGCAGTAATAATCATACTAGCAGCACTAAGTATAAACTGGCAGCATTAACCTTTAGTGATAGCAGCATTAACATGAACTGGCAGCACTAATCTTCCTTTGGCAGCATTAACCAGTTACTTGGCAGTATTAACGTCTCCTGACAACACTAACTTACATAAACAACACTAATAATCATAAGCAGCAACACTAACCTTCAAAGATAAGACTAGCAGTATTAACTGCCATTGGCAGTATAAACATACAACTGGCAGTACTAATGTATGAAGAACAGTACTAAGTACTCATAAGCAGTACTAAGTATAAAGCTGACAGTACTAACTTCATAGCCAGCAGTACTAATTCTTCCCTTTAAATCAAGCAGTACTAAAATTTCAACTGGTGTTTCTTTGTCAATTAAAACATGTTAATGCCTGCTAATTCTTCTCTTAACCAAGAACCAAACACATGTAGCATAAACATCAATACCATTAGCAGCAGTGTTAACGAACCCATGATAACTGGCAGTATTAAAATAGACTAGAAGCAGTACTAATCACAAACCAGCAGTATTAACCAAGGACAACAGTACTAACAATAAACTGTCACTGTGTGTCGTCATTGACAACAGTAGAAATGAGGAAGCACAACAGTATAAACATAATAACGACTGTTTAAGGATTTTTTTTTTAAGTATCCAGACGACGCCTCTTTTAGCGACACTTTTCTGTCACTAATTCATCAACTGCTAATGATTCTTTTCATAGAATAAGTTCCAAAGAACTCTTGAATTATGTAACCAAGAACCACAATCAGCAACTATCTTGTTGTTACGAACCAATCAACAACAATTGTGAACAAACTTCCTGTTATATCGAATTAGGGTTGCTGAAAACCCCTAATATCACCAGATTCGACATGATAACTAAGACAGAAAATTCGTACCTCTTTTACTTCATAGATGCGACATCAAAACACCTTGTAGATCCTAGATCAAGAGCCCTGTGGCTCTGATACCAATTGTGGAGTTCTATATAACTCCTTAGATCGTTGTAAGCTCAGTTTGTTTAGAACTTATATCTAGGATTAACAATAACATTGAACATAACATATGTATAGCGGAATTAACAGAAGAACAATGTTACTCTAACAAGGTTTTCATTATTATCTTCACTATGATACATGACTACTACAAGCCCCAATTCTACCTTGATCAAATGGTAGAACGGTTACCTAATCTAACAGGAATCATAAGATTCTTGAGGCTAAAACACTAAACCTAGGTGTCTCCTTAGAGGACTTAACACCTAGACACACACACACACTTTTCTTGGTGTTTACATCTTGACACCCAGAAAACTATACGACCTATATCTCTTTATATACTAGAGATATTAGGTTTACAAAGGATAAGTATTAGGAAACAACTAAATCTTCCTAATTTTTACAATTATCTTCTAGGAAATCTTCTGTAATCTTCCATCTTTTGAAGAACTCCTCCTTTGTCTTTTAAGTCCTTCATCTTTCATATGTTTTGTCTTATCAACTCAAATATAATTCCCAACACTGAATATGTTTGGTTCGGCTCGGTTCGGTTTTTAGTTGATTTTGCTCAGCCCTATATTATAAGATGACGTTAAGGCTGGAGCTCTGGTTTGGGTGATGCTTATATTATAAGCTCAAAGCTTGAAGCCTATATATTTTATAAGGTTGCTCGGTGAATTAGTTGAAAACAAAACTATATCTCATCTATTTTATTTTGACGACGTGATTATCACAACTGATTGAAATGCTAATGATTTAGACAATATCATTCGTGATTACAGATCTTTTATTTAGCTTCGGGTTTAAAATTTAACATTAAGAAATCTAATGTTTATGGTGGGGTTTCGGATGTTGATGTCTCTTTCATGGTCTGGATGCATTTCAGGATCCTTTCCTTTTACTTATCTTGGGTTACCCATTGGTTCTAATATGAGTTTGAAATCGAGTTGGCAGGTTTTATTGGACAGGTTTCAATCAAAGTTATCCTCGTGGAACATCTCTTCTATATTTGTATTAATATAATTTTTTTTGAACGGAGATTTATTAAAGAGCTTAGCAAGGAGCTAAAAGCTCAAACGAGATTACATAAGAGCATACAGAGGGCCTTTGAGCCAACTAACCCAATTAAGATTTCTTCTAGCTCTAGCATTACACCAAACAAAGGAATGATGAACAATTAGATCAAATAAAGACGCCTTCAAAGGAATCTCGGAGGAGAAAAGAAGCTTGTTCCAAAAATTCCATATAATCCACCATGAGACGAAAAACGTGGCTTCTAAAAAGACTTTCACCTCTCCCCTAATCTTCAACCCAACAAACCATCTTTGCCAATCAAAGAACGTGGAGAAACCAATAATGGGAAGCCCCCACCACACTAAAATCCTAGTGACAATATCAGTAGCAATCGAACAAGAAAAGAACAGATGGTTTGTGGTTTCCACCCCCACGAGGCAACCTGGACACTTTATAAAATGAATTTCCAGTCCTCGCAATGACATATTAAACCTAGAGGGAATTTTATTCAACGCAATTCTCCAACATAAAATATTCACTTTGATAGGAACTAACTTACTCCATCTTGTAGGCATCCCTTCCAATAAGCATAATCCGTCGTCAATGTGCTTCCTAGCCGACTTTACAGAGAACTCTCCATCAGTAGCCAAAGACCAAATCCACCTATCAAGACCTCCAGAAACAGTTACAGAACTCACCATATTGGATAATTGCTCCATTTGAACACTTTCTGCCCCTCCCCTAGGCGGTCTTCTAAAGCTCAACAACACCCATTCTGAATTTTTTCAAAAACCGTCACCTCTTTGTTCAACTCTAGCGCATACAAACATGAAAACATAGATTCAAAACATCGCCTTCCATCCAATTCTCTAACTAGAAAAACGTATCATTTCCATTCCCCACCTTTTTGTAATGTAGGAAAGCAAATCCACCCATTTTGTTTTTAGTTGCTCCATACTACGAATACAATCTAACCAGGGGGAACACTTACCCACTTGAATATCCCGATCCAATTTACCACTAACTCCATGGATTGCCTTGATAACTAATACCCAAAAAGCATCGGTTTGAGTTTTAAACCTCCAAATCCATTTAAAAAGAAGGGCACGATAAATAGCAAAAAAAGATAGGCATACCTAAGCCTCCAATAACCTTACTCGCGATGACTTTATCCCAGCTAAACCAAGAGATTTTACGATAGTCGGAATCAACTCCACGAAAAAATTTACTTCTAATAGCTTCAAGACGTTTAAGAACTCCAACCGGAACTTTAAATATAGAAAAATAGTATGATGGCAAGGAACTCAAAACCGATTTTATGAGCGTGAATCTGCTTCCAATGGATAGCGTGTTTGCCTTCCATTTAGATAACTTTGCCACAACTTTGTCAATCACCCCGTCCCAAGAATGAATTCTAGCCATTTTACTTCCCACTAACACTCTGAGATATTTGAAAGGAGTTTTGGCAGGTTCACAACCAATCACACTTGCACCTATACAAACATCTTCAAACTTAACACCTCCAACTCCCATAAGGCTTCATTTTTGAATATTAATTTGAAGTCCTGAAGCGAGATAAAAACATTGCAAAATGCAAAAAAGATTCTACAAATTTTCTTCCTTCTACTCCCCGATAAACACTGCATCATTAGCGTAGAACAAGTGGGAAACATTCAAAGACTCGCGGTCACCAACTTAGATTCCTTTATAGAATCCTTTATTCATAACTCAAACGAAAGATAAATGCAACGATTCCATAACCAATAAAAACAAAAACGGGGACAACGGATCACCTTGACGTAAACCTTTTTATAACTGAAACTCCTTAGTAGGGCTCCCGTTAACAAGAACTGAAGCAGTAGAAGAAACAAGGCATCCCATTATCCAATCCCTCCATGTACTTCCAAAACCAAACTGTTGCAAAATCATGTCTAGGAAATTCTACCGAACCAAATCAAATGCTTTTTCGAAATCGACTTTAAAAATCATAGACTTCTTTTTTTTCTGATTGCACCATTCAATCACCTCGCTAAGGATCATAGGAACATCTAGAATTTAGCGATCTCGAACAAATGCAGATTGCTCCTTACTAATCAAACTACCCATTACCAAGCTTAATCTATTAGCAAGAATCTTACTCACAATCTTGTACTGAGATCCATAAGACTAATAGGAACGATGTAGTCCTTCACAACTTTTTAGCAATCATTTACTTTATGAATGCAAGGCAAAAAAATAAGGGATTACAACCCCTTAGGAAACTGTCCTAAGAGAAAGAAACTTTTTATTGCCCGACATACACCTGCACCTATTACCTCCCAAAACTTCCTTATAAACTCAAATGTGTACCCGTCTGGACCCGGAGACTTATCTGAGCCAAAATCCGAAACCGCTTTATTTATTTCCACGTTTGTAACCTCAGCTTCTAACATTACCATTTGATCTTGGGATAAAGTTGTAGGAAAAACAACTTCATTACTATAATGAATCTGAGCATTAACATCACAAGAAAACCGATTAACAAAATGTTGGAAGAATTCATGTTTAACCGCATTTGAATCCACTATCCACTCTCCATTTACAGAAACTCCTATAATGGCCATTTGTTGTCTTTTTTATTAACAATACCATGAAAATACTTCAAGTTTTCATCGCCTTCAATAGCCAATTTCACCTTTTCCTTTTGAGCCAAATCTTTTTCCCTTGTAAATTTGATATCCCACAACATCTTCCATAAATCTCGCCTTGTATTCAACAACCCTTCTTGACCACATTGTTGATCAATTTTCTTATCAATACTCTCGAGCTCCTTCTGAATTTCTTTGTGCTTATTTTTATCTGAATCTCTATGATGTTGAACCCAACTCTTTATCTTTTGTTTCAACAATTGAAATTTCTTCTTTAGATAAGACATGTCATTAGAATCCACCACAAGCTGCTCAAAACCATCAATAGATAACCACGAATGAAACATTCTAAATGGCATAGGACCATAATCTATGGAATTTTCCTTAAGAATAATTGGCCTATGATCTGATAAATGTCTTGAAAGAATAATGCCTAATATACCAGGAAATTGACATAAAATACCCTTTAAAACTAGAAATCTATCTAGTTTACTCATCTTTCCTGCATCCTTTAACGCCCATGTTAAACCGAATAATACCACACGAGAGGAAATGTCAATCAAACTCAAACACGACGATTCGATAAAAGAATTGAACATAGCAACCCCTCGCTTATTAAAGTTCGAACCAATTCTTTCTAAAGGGATCCGAACCTCATTGAAATCTCCTATGATGATCACCTCTCCATGCCACCTATTTATAACTCCATGTAAATAGTTCCAAAGCATTCGTTTTTCAGAAAGCTCTTGAGGAGCATAAACATCAATCATTAAAAGCTTAAACATCAATCATTAAAAGCTTAGAACCTTAGAAAGCTCTGAAGGGAGACAGTGACTACATAACTCCTTCACCTATTGTATTTTTGCCTTAGGTCCAAGACCTTGGATGTTTAAAGATAGAACATTCATTTATGAATATTACCTCCTTGCCTTGATATCAACTTCTTAACGTCTTTTTCACATCCCTCCATAGAAAATCCTATTGCTTGCCCGATCTCCACGAACTCATTCATTTTTTCAAGTAACGACGATGCAATTTGTGGGCATTGTCCCCTTGGTAACGATGAATCAACACCACTATTACTCACAACTTTATCTGATCCATTTTTAAAATCATATTGATAGTCTTCCTCCATACTTCTAGCCCTTTCTTGAGGCATTGTATTATTCTCGGGTGGACATTCATTTCCATTCACCTCACTATCTCCCTTGCCACTTTCTTTGTTTTCCTCCTCTACAATTTTGGTAAAACCCGGAGGTTTCAACGGGTCATCACTTACCACTGTGTAGAATGCAAGTAATCTTTGATATATAATGCATCTAGTGTTCTTTGATATGTATTTAACCAAGAACTAGAGAGAGAAAGTGGGAGGAGGAATTGTAATTTTCTAGGTGAAAGAAAGTAGAGAACATGAAAGAATTAAGTGGCAAAATGTTGTAAAAATAATACAACCAACCAACCACCTCTCCAAGGCATAGGTGTATTTATACTCTTATTTGGCCGGCCATGGGCCTTATAAGGCTTTTCATAGGCCTTTGAGCCATATTAGCTTATAAACTAAATATTGACTAACTACGGGCTTTGACTAGTTAATATTGGAAGTGATCGAGACTTTTCTTGTTCCTAACAATCTCCCCCTAAGGGAGGTCACTCCAATTTACAAAAAATTAAACTTAGCATACTATGCTTCGACTTTATTCTTGAGCTCGTAGTCTTTAACTTCAATCATTAACTTGTGATTTGATGTAGTGTTTAATAGGACATTCTAGGTCTTGAGCTTTTTTCATTAGTTGTTCTTGAGTGTGATTTGAACTCAATCCTTGA
This sequence comes from Tanacetum coccineum, assembly GCA_026074375.1. NCBI lineage: Eukaryota > Viridiplantae > Streptophyta > Magnoliopsida > Asterales > Asteraceae > Tanacetum > Tanacetum coccineum. The sequence continues at coordinate 9,984 of BQNB010129226.1, forward strand.
AGAACATTCAACCAAGCATATCTCATTTCGCCATCTTGTCGAACTTGTCATTTGTGAACTTGTGACTTTCGGACCCGGACAGCATTCATACCTTTCTGGATTTGTTAATTGAAAAGCTTTAATGTTGCATCTTTTGTCTTAATTTTTTTTAACTTTAACACTGGTCACTTCGAGAAGAAGATGTTCGGTATCAATGTAGTGACAGAAACTTCGCTTTAAAATATTCTTCTTTGACTTTAATAAACTTTGTCAATTAGATAGACACGTTCAGGTAGCAGAGTATCGGAAGTCTTGAAACATGTACTTGAGCTTTCATGGTGTCTTTATGTTTGTCGGTTGGGGTATGAGCATGTGGTTATGAATCTTTGAGACAGCTGGAATCAGGTACCTTCACCTCCATCTTTAAGTATCCTGCATTAAAATAGTTAGCAATAAAGCGGGGGGAAGAATATGGCTTTGTCATTCACCCGTGTTTGGTTGGAGTAACCTTAAATACCGTGAGGATCTGACCTGTGTTAGGTAGATCTCAATTTAAGTAGAATCTCTTTGATGGAATTTACAGATGAAGTATCAAATCTTTCTATACACATGTTTCTCAGAATTCATCAAACTCCTCGCATGTTCTTCATGATTGGAACGTCTCAAAGTAGAAGCACGATCAGGAGTGACCGATAAGTTAATATTTAACGATTGAAATAAAAACATTGATTCTGAAATTCTTTCGACCTGTCACTTTGTTTTAAAGTGGTTTTGTGTCACATGAGTAGTGTTAATCATTTCAAAATTCACCATCAATCGTCAATTCATAACCTGGAACCAGTTTGATTTCTTATAGAACTCGAACCATCGTTTCTTTCCGTCTGTCACAAGTTTGATTCAATTTAGATGTCGCACATAGTAACTTCATCACCATGAGCTTGTTTGATGTTGTCTAAAGCAGGATTTCCATCTTCACTGTGAATTATAGCACTCAAATGTTCTGGAAAAATCACAAGGATAATGCGTAGGACTCTTAGTATATTTCTTGTTATTCACATTGTGTGAGATAGCAAGCATAATTTTAACAAGTGTCCTATAAGGGATTTATGGTGACTTTTGGCATCTAGACTCAACAGTGCACTTTGATTTTAGTAATCGAAGGCTGGAGCGGACTGCCACCTTTTCAATATCAACTAACTCGGAGTGAGAAAGTCGATAGAAATGCATGTAATCTTCGTAAGAAATGAAACAAGAGTCTTTTGAGAGACCCTTGTATGGGAGGGAGGGTTGTGATTGCGTCACTGGGTCCATGACTGTCTTCAATGTCAGACAACACCTATGTGTTATTCAACAGTTTATGTATTGACTCGGTTTCTGCCTAAGTGTATGGAGGGCTTCTTTCTTTTCACCCTTTATCATTACATTTCTTTTTCATTCTTCAACCCCTTCAGCGCTTACCAAGACTTCATAACTAACACCTTGTTGGGTTTATTCTAGTGCTAGCTCCATCTCAGTCGGCACTTTTCCCGATTCTTACTTTTTCTCCTTTTGTATCATACCTAAGGACTTCTACACTAACTAGTGGATATCCTTGGGTAGATCCCTCCGATTCTGGCTGGATCATGGGATTTGAATACCTAATCCTAACCGCCTTATAACTTCATAAATCTAAGTACATGGTCGGTCTTTTGGGTATTTCACCACAATCCTTCCAAAATCATTGAAAAAATTCAATGAAAGTGTTTGATATAAATATCAAAAGATTTACACTTTGAGAATTTTTCATTATCACTAAAAGCTCCCTTTTAACATGTGCATCGTAATCGTAGTACATGCTAAGTGTAGAGTGTATTGAGTCCATTTTATATGATCACATTTCAATACAAATTAGGTTTAGTTTAATCACATTTTCTCTCCCCTTATCCAAAATGTTAATCCCTTGATATTTTGGATATCAATTGATTAAACGTGCAGGGACAAAATGTTACATCATATCGAACAGGAACATTTTAATGCCCCCCTTAATTTTTGAGGGTTTATAAGACAGTGCTGAGTATAATAATTTGAAATTTTTTGAATTTACTAAGAAATTCTTGAAAATTTTGTACTCTAGCACTCCTTAATGTCACCTTAATATCTACACTACATATATACAAATTTCACAAGTTAATTATTATGTACAAGGTTTGGCCTGATTATGATGAGGACATCATATGATACATCATATAGCCCTTTACAGCAGTCGGAAGTTACCCTCGTACAGTCTCCCACCAACAAATTTTCCAAACTTCTCATTATCCTCCTTGACTTAAGCTGTTTGTCGATCGCCTGGATCATAGCTTCTGCTCGTTCCCTATCACTCTGTCTCCATATTATATTTGGTAGATATTCCATCCTAATCCCTTTCAGACAATCATTAAGAGCAGTTCGAACATCATCAAGTGTACCGTCACTAAACTTGTGGAGTTCATCAATACGCATCAACTTGTTCTTCTTGTCTTTGTTCTGATAGATGAAGCCTTTAGGATTGGAATATGCTGTATAGGCATCCTTGCGTTTGTGATCAGATCTGTACGTATCTGGCTTTATGATGTTGAGCTTCTTTTGGTAACTTTCGATACCTAACTGAAGATCTTCAACACGCCTTTAATTGATGATACTTCTTGTAAACATTCTCAGAGATACACTAAAAGCGAGACGATCTTCAACATTGAGATTTGTCAGCTTGCCTTGAACAAGAAGAATCAGCATGTCTTCGATATCTTAAAGGCGAAGCCATTTGAATTCTCCTTCCTTGAATGTATATAGCTTGTCATCATCTTTACGAATGGTGATCCAATCCAAATGTTTGTAGCCGTGCCATTCGACAACTTGAAGCTTTATGACAGCAATGATTCTACGTTTGGAGTAGACATCACGAGCAGATTCCCTGTTAGCAGCAAATCCATAGAATTGTTGACGTTTGCGTCCCCAATGAGAAATTCCCCATAGTGCATGCTTGTCGTAGTTGACCGGCACTTCACTCCAGATTGTGTTGGGGACCAAATCTTCAATCCATTTGATATGACCATAATCTGCAGCCTTGGTCTTTGTGACGGAAGTTGCATAAGTACGGCTGGAGACACCACCAGATAGATACGCAAGGTCGTTGTTGATGAAGTGATCAAATGGAATGACTTGACGACCGCGAGAGTTAGGTATCAATGGTAGTGGCTTTCGCAGATCATGAGGATATTGCTGACCTTCAGGGTTGTGCCAATCTAGTTGATCCGTGGTTGCCTTGTAGACTTCTTCAAAGAAGTATTCTAGCTCAACCAAGCTCTTGCATGTACCTTTCATCAGCTCAAATGTTGGACCGGCTAATAATTCAGGTGTTAAAGTGTCAATTTTGAGCCGATTCATCATAAATGCTGAGAAGTCTAGAGGAGTATCCATTAGCTCATCAAATGATTCAAGAGGGACTTCTTCCCGAGCCAGGTTGCTTAACCAAGGTTGAACTGGTCCATGAACAGCAAGTAAAGTCTTGTTTCAATCACGATCGAGAGTAGGGATTTTTGCTGGTTTTTGAAACCAATTAGGATGCTGAGATGTCTCTTCATCAGATAGTTCTTCAGTAGCTCCTATATCAAACTCCTGATGTGTGGGTTCTTCCAAATCCTTATCAATGTGCATTGGCTCCTCTATATGAGCAGACTCGCCAGCAGACTTGTGTTGAGATTTAGACCCATCAGTTGACTTGCCAGTTGTCTTGGATTTTTCCAGCTCATCTTCTCTTGGACCCCTAGTTTGATCCAGCTGAGGGTTCTTCGTCTTTATCCTCATCATCTCTGGGTATTTTAAATGAGACAATATCTCCATAAGTGTCAAGCATGAGCTTGTCACTTTCGTAAGCTTCAACCAATGCCTTGTAGAGATTCTTTTGTTCATCAGATCTGTGGATTGACTTATTGCTCTCCATCTTGTCTATGAGAATCTTCTTAAGCTCTAATTCAGATAGGTTGGCGGCTACAACATGAGATGTCTTGGATTCAGTGGATGAACGAGTCATAACCTCAGCTTCGAGTTGTTTGTTTACCATCTTCTTAATTCTTGGCAAAATCTTAGAGACTTGTGCCTTAACTTGTTTTTTGACTTGGTCCTTGATTATTTTCTTTATGTTGTCATCAAGTGAATTGAGGAAGGCTTCATTTTTGGCTAGAGCTTCATCTATGAGTTTGTCTGATTGTAACTGAACAGCAGTTTTGACGGCTTCATGCATCTTGTTGGCAAGGTATGCATCAACAATGTCGGGAATGGAAGAAATTGCTTCAGCAAATTGGTTTGTTTGTTTGAACTTAGAGAAGTCGGTTTCCAAAGTTTTAAGTCTATGGTCAAACCCGAATAAAGAGCTAAAGTTGGGAAGATCTTGCAGGGAGGAGCTTGGAATAATTGTTGGTGTGGGAACTAGTGTTTGTTGCATATTTGAAATGAGAGGAGTGGGTGGTGGAGGAAGAGTTGATGCAGACACAAGAGGTGGCTTAACAATAGTGGTGACTAGAACATCTACAAGTAAGGTTGCCTCAGTGGTAAGAGTAAATATTGAGTCAATAACTGTATCTAGTCTAGGGTTGAGCGTGTTAGAAACGAAGCCAGATGACACAGAAGAACTCTGCTATTGACCTTCAAGATTCTATTTCCTGAGTTGCTTGAACATTAGGCAGTGGAGCATCTGTCATCGTAGTATCTCTTCCCTCCAGATTAACGTTCACATCCCGATATAGCACGTTCGCTTTGACCTCTTCATGTGTCTCTTCTTCATTTATCATATCTCCTTAAACATTTGCATCTTGAATTACATCATCACTATCTTCATCATTAGTGGATTCAACATGACACGGTGTTTGAACCCTTGGATCAAAGCTATCTTCTTCATTTACTTCTCCATCTTGCTTTGCTTCATCGTCATGAGTTGAAAACTTAGGATGAACGAAGTCATCACCATCATCGTCAAATTCAGTACGTTCATCATCATCGTCATCTTCGTTTTCACTCACGTTTACTTCATCATCATCGTCTTCATCACTTGACTTACAAGATATTTCCTCATCATCAGATTGATATGTAGGTGCATCGGGAACCCCTGGTGAAACACCAGTTCCTTCATGTGCACCAGAACCGCTGGGTTGAGAGCTGTGAAGTTGTGTTTTGCTTCTTTCAATGGCCAGTTTCATTTGTTCAGCCTCAGTCAATGCTATGTCAGAGAGAGCTTCCAATCCAAGAGCTGGTTGCTTTTTCTTTCCAGACTTTGCTACCTTAGCCGTTGCTTTGACTCTTTTACCAAAGGAAGGCTTGGGTGCTTCATCAGTCTTTGTCCTGGAAGATCGACGTACATATTTCGGTTTTGGTTGCACCTTTCCAGTAGCAAGATCATGGTAAGTCTTGTACGCTTCAGATTCTTTCATTGCTGGATTGGTTAGATAGTCTGGAAGAATGGCACCGTATCTTTGAACAACTTCATGCTGAGGAATGAATCTCATAGTTGTGAGAATAGGATCATCATTAGCCATGTGCCAGTCTACCTTGTTTCTTCTTGGAATGGATTGGTCTTGTGACATGAAGTGATTGATGATAACTTTTGTGAATCTTGGGTAAAACATGTATTTGTTCTTTCTTGACTCCTTGTTTTCGATCTGAAAAACTAGGTCTTCCCAAATAAGGGAAACATAGTTAACTTTCTCCTGGTGATACAATCCCTAAAGTATCTGAGCCCTAGAAAGACGAAGTGTGTCAATTCTGGTTACTTTACCACTGAGACACTTGTTGATGATGGTTCCAAAAGTTCTCCAAGGTTAAGGTAATGTATCAACTTTGACATCAGAGAATAATTTGATGTTGCCAGGGTAGCCAAGTTCTCTAATGAAAGTTAGTATTTCCTCTTCAAATGGAGGATCTACAAACTTCTGTCTAGGAAGCTTTGGACAAATCAAAAGCATGTTTTTGAAAGTTTCCATATCAAAGGAATAACTCTTCTTGTTCATCTTGAATCTTATGTGATGCTTTTGATAGGTAACTGTAGCCCATAACTCCTGCATGTAGACGGCAAGGACACTTGCTGTGATCAAGAAGGCTGGATAAAAAAGAGTGAGAGAGAGAACATCCAAAGCAACTTGATGTAACATTTCTCAATTTCAGGTCATTTTACGACTCCTATTATTTATCACTATTTATTTTGGTCCGATATGCGTTTACTTTTAATTTAACTTTTAAGCTAATTTGCGTAGACTAGGAATAATCATTTAACGTAAACGGTCACCAAATAAATTAAGGTTTACATCAAGCAAGTGTTAAGTAATTATTAGGAAGATAATTATTGACTTTGCGCGTTTTATTTTTATTGGTCACGTAAAAGGGTTACGTTTCGCAATAAAATGCATTTAGACACACCTCGGAAATACTTAGACTCACCTATACTCAAACCAATACCCACTTTTAAATCCTTAAACACAAAATTTATAAATTTTTTGTGTTAATAAGCCACTAGGGCCGAATATAGGTAAGGATAACCCAAAAGAAATTTATACCATATGCTTATATCAACTAGAAAATCTCCTAATGATCCCTAAGTACTTGTACAACCCATGTTTAATTAAAACATGTACTAAGTGTCTCTTCTTAGCTTATTACACAATGGTTAATAACCATTTGACTTCTCCTTTACCCCTTTGATGTCGCGGCAATGACCAAACCCACACATAAAACCATAAGATTTCATAATCTTGGCAAATGTTGTACAAATATTGAGTAATTAAGAGATGTACTTGGGTGGTTTAGCAAGAAAACTTATTTGAGGTACTAAAAACTCCATCCAAACCGCAACTTAGGGATGGTTATTGGGTTAAGACAAAGAATAGAAGAGGTAACTAGATCATAAGCCTATATATACTCACTCTCATTGACACTTAACACATTTCCTAAACTCACAAACCCTCTCACATGCTAAACCAACCTCACTTCTTGTTCTTACATTCGGGTCATAGATAAACCGAACCCATACGCACCCTTATTTCATTTCTAAGGATTCAAGGTGCACTAGGTTCGCATACGAGAGCATTAGGAGGAGTATACAAGCTAAGGATTCGGGTATTCTAAGCTTTGGAGCTTTCGGGTTGTTATACAATTAGGTATAACACATTTGGGTTGTCTTCTAACTACGAACCAAGGCTAAGTCTATTGTAAGTCACGATCTAAGCCTTACATATCATATCTTATTCGTTGTTCTCCCTAACTAGTTATATGAGTCACGTAAATTGGTAATTAACCAACCTACGTGAGCATGAACGTGTATGGTTCAACCCATGCATGTTTCACGCATATATTATGTATACAAACGATCTTGTATGGTGCTAACATGTGTAACATGTATAAAACTTGTTTAAATATCGAGCTAGGTCTTAAACGGGTTCACTAAATTACTATAATGGGAACTATTATGATTAATTGCTCGTTTGTACAAAATAAAAGAAAACTATACGTTAACTTTCCATAGAAACATGATATCTTGGCTTGGGAACGAATGTAAGAGCTAATAAGACGAATGCATGTAGTGAAACACGAGTAATAATTGTTTATCCGATGTGTTATCAAAAGGGATAATAAAAGTACCTAGAAGAAACTAATAGGTAAGCCAAATGGCCACTTTCGGATCACATTGGGCTTGACAGCCCACTATGGGGCCCAACAAGCCATGAAGGTAGAGTCCACAGCTTATTAATAAGATCCACGAGCTTATTGAGGGGCTATATATGCTTATTGAAATTTCACGAACCTTAATACATCATAGAAACCAAACCGGACCCTTGTTGGGCTCGACAGCCCATTACTGTAGCCAATTTAAGTCCAATAAGCCATAATAAGCTTAAACAGCTTATTGGTGAGCTCATGCAGTTTAATAGACTTAATGGACTTAGAAAATAGCTAATGGACCGTAAGTGATGTGAATAAGCCTAAAGGCTCTTATAGGGGGCTTATGAAACTCTTTATGGCCAATAAGCCATTAACAGCTTATTTTGCTCATTGGAATAAGCAATACAGTGAAAACAGTCCTTAAAGTGCTGAAATGAGATATAAATATTAAGAGGGAATATGTGAGAAACAACCTTTTTTTGTACCTTTTGGTTTAAAGTTGATGGGCTAATAAGCCCAACAAGCTCGAATAAGCTCAAATAAGCTCACCCAAGCTTATTTTTTAGACAAACAATTTCTTATAACTTAAATAAGCTTAATGAAGGATTATGTACTCTTGAAAACTAGATTGGGCTATTATTTTGCTTAATGGCCTTTAACGAGCCCAAAAAATCAAAAAAAATGGGTCCAATAATGCCAAAAAAGGTCATCCGAGCTTATTTATAAGCTGACAAACCTGCTTGTGTGTATTAGAGTATAATAAATCACAATTTGCCACTTGTTAGAACTTATTTGCGCTTAAAATGGTGATTTTTATGAAGTTAAAGGACCTAAAGTGTCAAATTGCAAAGTTAAAGGTTAAAACTGCCAAAAACTATTTCTATAAAGTCTAGGGACTATTTCTGTCAATTCTAAAACTTAAAGGACTGTTCTGAGAACATAAGGACCTAAAGTTTAATTGTTGCAAAGTTGAAAGACTAAAAGTGCAAATATAGAAACCTAGGGGTTTAAAATGTAAATGTTATATTTTCATAAACATAAGGACTAATTTGGTAATTATAGAAAACCTAAGGGTATTTTATGAACGAAAGTGATTTTATAAACACTTAGTGAATCGGACGAGTTATAATATTATCCAGATATTATACGAGTTAAACCATGACTTAATAAATATGTATATTTATTAATAACGTTATACATATGCTTGAACGTGTGAAATCGTATACCTTCCCAAGAGCCATCAAGTAAATACAAATACAATAAACATATGCACCACCACACAAGTGATAACAGTATATATAAACTAGCAATTTATTATAGTTTATGCATTAAGTCGTTAGCCTAAACTTGTAGACTAAGACTGACCGTATTTACTTAGGTATTTGACGGTGTGATTCTTTTACTTGGATATAATTATCATTTTCAGAGGACTACTTACTAAGGTGAGTGATTCGTCTGATAGTATACATGAGAATCAATGATAAAAAGATTCCGGAAGAGATATTCCCGGGTCGTATGTCCCAACGA
>BQNB010129227.1:0-19150 GCA_026074375.1 Tanacetum coccineum
AACTTCTGAGAGGACTTCCGACCCCTTTTGACAAAAACACTACTCATGGCCGTGTTGAAAGAGAGAGAGAGGAGTAACAGCAGCTGCAGATACGGGAAATATGGCCTTTTGTGGGTAACCTTCTATCATCAATTTGTTGTCATTTGTCGTCACACCGTATGAGGTTGCAGAATGAACATACAATCTGATATGATCCTATAACATAATAAACATGTAAAAGTAGTTAATATCAAAAGTTAATGATACAATCCGACTCGACACTTATTTAAAAAAAAACTAAAATAGTAAGATGGCATTTTACAAACGTCTCAAAAAAACTTCAAATAAACCAAATAATACTCACACTATGGTGCGCCACCGGTAGTAGTGGCAATGGTTTCTGTATCAAGGAGCAGTTGAAAGGTCCTAGATTCTTCTATTGGCGTTCTTTTACGCTTAGCAAACCTTGATGACAACTCAAAAAGTTTTGGAGAATCAGAAGTGACCAACAAAGGCACGCGAAATTGGTCTTGCACAGGCTGGTTGGAAACCATGTAACATCCGGTAATTTTCGAAACATATTTTAATAATAAATCATATTTATTATTACATTACCTTGAGGCGCAAATTTATTTTTGACTTATTTGACTCGAAAACGAAAAGATATAAGTTATTTTTAAGCTGACTTATCAAAAACGAACCGCTAGATCATGTTTTCACGACTCGGAATCTAAAGCAATTTGATGTAAAACGACATTCTGGACAATTTTTCAGTTTTACCCGAGAGCCGAAAACAATCAGAAGATGAATAAAATACCCTCGCAAAATTTTGAACTGCGCACACAACGCGTGCCGACATAAAAAATAATTAAATTATATTTAATTATCGCATTTTATTAAATAAAAATATTTAATAAAATATTAAGGATTTTATTCAAAAGCGTTTGATGATAACGCGAATATTCGAGATAAAATTTATTTTTTTCGGACAAGACATAACCGGGTTACCAAATAAATAACAAATATTTTTATAAATGTTATAAAAATAATTATGAAATACTATCAAGTAAATACCCATTTTTATCGAAATAATGATTTGGAAAACAATGGCGCAAGTTTCGTGTCTTGAATCGACCGTTAACTAGTTCAAACGGGTCCCGAACCGATAGTTAACAAAAACTACAATTTATATTTACACTAGGACCCCTAAACTATTGTGTCCTTGCCACTTTGTTTTAAAAGTTTATTATATATATATAATTTATAAACTTTTAAATCATTTTACAAAAGTGTAAACACACACACTCACTTCCTTCTCTCCCATTTTCCGGCCACCGCCGCCCCACCTCCGGCCGCCATCAGCCGCCGCCGGAAAACTTTTCCGGCGAGTTTTCCGGCCGAAACCAAAATTGTTTCTCGCCACCCGATCTACCCGATCCCCACCACCACGCGCTGTCACGCGCCATCGTCGCCACCAGCAGGCGTGTTTGTTTTCTGTGGCAGAAACCCCCACTCAGGGGTGTCCGTTCGGTGGTCAACAACACCCGAAAAAGGTGTGTTTGTTTCGGTTGCAGCCAGACCCACGGGGGCGTTGGGTTGGTTGTTTAACACCAAGAGGGTGTGTTGGCTTGTGTGGTTAACACCACATAGGGTGCGTGTGGTTTCGTTAAAACCCATTAGGGTGCGTTGGGTGTCGGGTCAGGCCAAGGGTGTGTTCGGGTTGGGTTTAGCAGCAACAAGGGTGCGTCGGGTTTGTGGTAACACACCACGTAGGGTGCGTTGGTTTTACTCGGCACCACAAAGGGTGCGTTTGGTTTTCATAAACCGCACCAGGGGTGCGTTCGTTGGTTATTAACAGCCCAAGGGGCGTTTATTTTATGGTATATATCGAATTGGGTATGTTGTGGTTTAATAGAAAACACCACAAAAGGGTGTTTGTTTTGGTGGTTCAGCAGCTAGGCTGCCTTTGGTTTTTATAACCGCACCACGGGTGCGTTTGGTTGACTGCCACCACCACAAGGGTGCGTTTGGCAGTCACCACCACCAAGGGGTGCTTTTCGTTTGGGTTGTTATCACCACAAAGGGTGCGGTTGGGTTAGAAACAGATTAGGGGTGTTTGTGTTGCGGTTTGACAGATTAAGGAGCGTTTGGTTTGGTTAAAATCGTACAAGGGTGCGTTTGGCTACTGTCAAAACGGCCGAGGGAGCGTATGATTGGTCTTAAGCACTAAAGGGTGCGTTTGGGTTAGCAGGGACGCACTAAGGGTGTGTTTGGTTTGGCAGATTCACCACAACTAGGTGCGTTTGGTTTAGCCGAAATGCAACAAGGGAGTGTTTGGGTGTGGGTTTAGCAACAGAAGGAGTGTTTGGTTGTGCAGAAACGCCAAAGGGTGTGTTTGGGTGAGCAGATTAACCGTAAGGGTGTGTTTGGGTTAACATAAATTGACTATTGACTAATATAAATCGACTAATATAAATCCACTAATAAATATAGTGAAAGTTTTTATAAATATAAAAACTGGATATATATTGGTGGTTTTTATAATTGCAACATGGATTGAATTTTATAAAAAGAGAAAATGTCGTTTAAACGAAAAGGTCATGACGACATTTATATAAATTACTATATTCAATAAATTTTGTTGTAATTTCTATTATCTTAGAAAAACCGATAAAAGACGAAGTTATATAGTCTTAAGATCGTTAATTTGTAATTATACAATAACCAGATAAACGAACGAGAACTACACTTTTGTAAATGAGACAACTAGTTTAACTAAGACCAGTCGAGGAAACGAATACTAAATTATAAAATATTATTTTATAATTCCCGATTAATGGACAAAGTAAAGACATTAAAACATGTGTTTACTTTTATACAAGAACTTTTATTTAATTAAGTGGTGATTTCCGAAAACATGTCAAACTGTTTGGTTTAATTATTTACTCGCACTTCTTATATAATACTTGCAAAGTATTATACATTTCATATTAATCCTGGTGCGTTTGGTTAAATATAAAAAGTATAATAATAAAATTTATACCAAGACTTTATATATATATATTAAAAATTAGATCGGATGGTGGTTAATTGGTTAAATAAATGTGATATTGATTACCTTGTTTAGTTTATATATTTAAAACATGCGGATGTTTGAAATATTCATTTCGTGTATTAAGTGAAAAAACATTAGATTTCATAAATATGGGAAAAGTTATATAAACGGGAAAGTCATGACGAAATTTATATAAATTTTTATATTTAGTAATGTTTTACTAAACCTCTATTATTTTAGAAACCCCGATAAAAGAAACTAAGTTATATTTTAAGGATATATTAAACTATAACTGTACAATAACTCGACAACGAATAAGAATTATACTTTTACAAATGAGATAACGATTTTAGCCACGATTCGTCGATAAGACGAAAGATTTATTTATAAAATATTATTTTATAAATTCCTGACTAGAAGGTAAAATCATAACTTTTGTAAAAGCTTTACAAACATCAGTTGTTTAATTCATAACTTTAAGACGTGTGTCTACTATTATGCAAATGACTTTTTATTAATTAAATTGGTGTCGAAATATTTGGTTTAATTACTTACTCACACTTATTATATAATACTTGCAAAGCATTATATAATGTCACATAACTTTGATTGGTTGTCTTTGATATATAATTACACGTATGAGTTCAATAAGGTTAATTTTTTCATAGTAAATATATAACAGAATATAAAACATACCTTTGCGTTCACATTTTCAATTTATTTATTTAAACCAACCAACAAACTATTACATTACTTTAAATCTAAATCTTTATCAACGTGTCGTTTTGAAAGTGACTATCCATCGGGAAACCCCAGATCCATTACTCTTAGGGCTAGTGGGCTCTTAGCTGTTAAAAAAATTCGCAAACTTCTTGATCGAGGCCGATCCGGTCTTTTCCGTTTGAGCGTGCTTAATATGTGTCAGTCTGTAAAAAAAAATCGTATCTAAAACAACAACAATGTTTGGTTTATAGCCCCATGTTTTACCCTCGTTTTACATATAAAAATATTTTGGGGTGAGAACAAGCTTGTTTACCAAATGCATTTACATTAGTTTTGGAATTACCTGTTGGTTTACATACAGCCCATTTATATATCCGCGAGTAGATACAATATTTAGGGTTACTTTTTGAACGTAAAACAGATACTATACTTTATGATTCAGATTTAGCTTAAGTTGCATGAACTTTTAAATTACGCCATAGGGTAAGGCGCGAATGTTATAAGATAGATCAATTAGGAATTACAATCCTCGTTCGGGTGACTAGCTATCACTAGGAACGAACGTTATACCATGTCGGATTACGATTGAAAGGGCGCCCTCGGCCAACAATCACAGTACACATATATTTCAAAATGCCTGGGTGTCCTTGAGGGGACACCTATGATGGTACATATAATTTTCCATTATTACCGCGGGTGTTCCTAGGAGGGAACACCCACAGACGAATACATATCTTTTATTACAGCCACGGGTGTTCTTGGAAGGAACACCTACGATGGGTATATTCTTACTGTGCCTTGAATAAAGTGGCAACAAACAGGTCTAACGTCCGCAGTTTCATGAAACTTAAGGAGTTTAATCAATTAATCACATAGATGACTATTGTATTAGATACAATGGTCATGCCATACTTTTTACAAATCTGGATTTTGAACATATTATTTATACCTTTTTTGAGACTATTTAAGGATTGAAATTAGACAGGCATACTTTACAACAATTGATTTCTAAAATCATACATACATTTTTAGAAGGACAATTTAAGGGATTTAAATGGTCATACAATCGTTTTATAATACTATAGGGAGACAGTAGTCACTAAATGTTTTACATGGTACTGTTAAAACCCAGTGGGCAAAAACATCAATGTAAATTACATTCATACATATAAAAAACCTATGAACTCACCAACTATTATGTTGACTCGTAATAAAAGCATGTTATTCACAGGTGAATTAGAAGCTTGATTATTTTGATGTGCATTGGAGTCTAAGCTGACAAGATTTCATTTCATAGGAATTACTACAAACTAACTAGAGATCAAATCTCGTTGTGTTAATTTCAAGCTTTTCATTGTGATGCAATTATGGGACAAATGCTATATAAATTTCAAGGAAATCAACGAGATTACTTTTCAAACGACACATTTAGAGGTCGTTCTCTTGTATCTAGCGCTGTGTATTATGAAGTAACTCCCCCGGACGTACTTCCGTTGTGACACATTTTTGGGGGTGTTACAATTCATACTCGTTGTCTTTTGAAAACTTAATTATGCTTCCGCAACGTTTTAAACTTCATTTCAAATCTTGTAAGACTTATCCATTTTTTTAATAAATACAACGAGTTATGATTTTCAAAACGTCCATTAGTGGTCGTTCTTTGTACTTTGTGTGATGTATATTATGACGTCACGCCTCCGGATACGTATTTCGTCCAAGCCCTGTTTGGGGGGTGTGACAGATTGGTATCCAGAGCCAAGGTTATAGAGAACCAGGTAGTATATACTAGGTCTGGTCTATAACCAGTATGTGATCCTTACGTGCTTTTATGTGTGCCTTATACGTGCTTTTGCTATGGCGTATACGTGAGTATCATTTTGCCTTGAGCATGCTATGATATGGGTTTACCTCTGCCCTGTGTTTATTGTTCCCTACGTTATGTTTCTTTGCGTTTATTTTTGCCCTTGAGCTCTATTTTGCTATAAGCTTACGTTTGTCTTGTGTCTGTTCTTCTCTGCGTTCACGTTTGCCTTACGTATATTTCCTCATTTACATATAGTAATTGTAAAAAAAATATTAAAAAAATGTATATATAATAATATATATATATATATATATATATATATATATATATATATATATATATATATAACTTTCCTAAGACATTGTGAGTGACATAATGGTCTTGTTTATTTTAAGACATTGCAAGTGAAACAATGGTCTCGTTTATTTCTAAACATCGTGAGTAATACGATGATCTTTAAAACTTTTCGCGACTTTACATTATACCGTTTTGCGTAATTTTGGAAACCCGTTGCAGTCTGTCGACCCCACTGATCATCCTACTATTCGAACTTGAAGACGGACTTTGAACAGCCCTCCATACTGTTGAAACAACTAACGTCACTCATTGTCTCGTCTCAAACAATCTCTTACTTTCTCGTAACTTCTTGAAACATGCTGATTAACTCGCACACAAGTTTAACCCGTCACCTCATAACATTCCATTTCTTTTTTTATTTCGTTTAATCCGTTCGATATTGAAGAAAACACCGAACCATAAGTTTATCATTTCTTACTTACATAAATTAGGACGCTCCTTTATGTAAGTAATGAATTATAAATGAGTGGGCTTAATGGTATCCAATATGACACGAGTATGAACTCGAACCCGATAATCACCGAAAATCCGTTAAAAAGGTTTTAGAAGCACAATGAGTTCCTTACCATTCAGCGTAACCTTAAGTCCTCCTGTGAACTACATGAATCTCATTCTTAAGTATTACTGTTGCTATTGCAAAACCTTGCAAATGCGTGAACTGTCTATGAGCTAACAGACAGAGTACAACATCCCCATCACCATTTGTTATAGTTATTGTCGTTATGGCTGCGTGTTGTTGGGACGAATCCCCTGAATGGTCCCAGCTTGTACCCACTTTTATTCCAATAGGTAGTGCACACCTCCCATAATCCAGATAAACACTTGATCGCAGAACATCTAGTCCGAACTATTCATTTCGGTCGACCCACTAGTACGAGACTTAGTCGCAATACCATCCTAGTCAGCTACCAAGTACGTTGATACTTACAAAATCCTTTAGGTGTGGAGATTCCTGCAATACTTATTCTGAGCAAGCGATCGTAGGCATGGTGGATGCAGCGGTTCTCGTCGGTGGCATTCTTAATTTAAATCACAATAATGCAATACATGTGGGATTTCAAACGATCGCAACACAAGGGTGAGATATAACAGCATTGAGTCGTAAAACATATAATGATTTTTGTGGAGATACCCATTTTGACGGATTAAATATCCTGGTCAAACCTAGCCAAAATTTCTGGTACATCTAATCTCGGGACGAGATTTCTTTAAGGGGTAGGTACTGTAACATCCGACAATTTTCGGAATTTTAAAGGACTATTTTACCCTTTGACTTTTTGGGTCTGACTTGACTTTTTGACTTTGACGTCTTATTACCGCATAAAAACGATTACCGCGTAACCGGTAAAATTTTCGGAACATATTTTAATAATAAATCATATTTATTATTACATTACCTTGAGGCGCAAATTTATTTTTGACTTATTTGACTCGAAAACGAAAATATATATGTTAGTTTTAAGCTGACTTATCAAAAACGAACCGCTAGATCATGTTTTCACGACTCGGACTCTAAAGCAATTTGATGTAAAATGACATTCTGGACAACTTTTTAGTTTTACCCGAGAGCCGAAAACGAGCAGAAGGTGACTAAAATACCCTCGCAAAATTTTGAACAGCGCACACAACGCGTGCTGACACGAAAAATAATTAAATTATATTTAATTTTCGCAATTTATTAAATAAAAATATTTAATAAAATATTAAGGATTTTATTCAAAAGCATTTGTTGATAACGCGAATATTCGAGATAAATTTTATTTTTTCGGACAAGACATAACCGGGTTACCAAATGAATAACAAATATTTTTATAAATGTTATAAAAATAATTATGAAATACTATCAAGTAAATACCCATTTTTATCGGAAAAATGATTTGGAAAACAATGGCGCAAGTTTCGTGTCTTGAATCGACCGTTAGCTAGTTCAAACGGGTCCCGAACCGATAGTTAACAAAAACTACAATTTATATTTACACTAGGACCCCTAAACTATTGTGTCCTTGCCACTTTGTTTTAAAAGTGTATTATATATATATAATTTATAAACTTTTAAATCATTTTACAAAAGTGTAAACACACACACACTCACTTCCTTCTCTCCTATTTTTCGGCCACCGCCGCCCCACCTTCGGCCGCCTTCAGCCGCCGCCGGACCGGAAAACTTTTTCGGCGAGTTTTCCGGCCAAAACCAATTATATATTTCATATTAATCCTTGGATTGTTTAACATTGTTATATAATTCATGATACGAATTATATACTTGATCATTTTTTATATGTAATATATACAGAATTTATTACACACTTTAGTTTACTTTCGATTTATTTTATTTAACCAACCACTAAACTATTACAACATGGAAATCTAAAACTTTATCAACGTGTCGCGTTGACGTAACCATTCATCGGGAAACCCAAATATATCATCCTAGGTTAGTGGGTCATAGTCATTAGGATAAACCTCAACTCCTTGATCGAGCCGTTCCGGTTTTCCGTTTGTGTTATGCTTAATATATGCAGTTCTGCCAATCGTTCTACAACATCAATGTGAGTTCATAGCCCCATGTTTTACTTGGTTTTACATATATTTTTGGGGTGAGAACATGCTTGTTTACAAATGCATTTTTACATGGTTGATTACAAATTGGTTTGCATACTCATTTATATATATATCTCGCGGTGAGATACGATACTTGGTTATATTTATGGACGCGTTTTGGGGTAAGAAACATATGCATGGGCTTTTACAATTGGACGCAAGTGGATATTTTTACTTTATGATTATGTGTTTTCCTAAGTAGCGATAACCCAAATTGAGCCCATTATCATGAACTGTCAATTACTGGATTGTAAGCGCGAATGTTATGAATAGATCTATTTGGGATTGACATCCCCGTTCGGGTGACTAGCTATCACCGGGAACGAACGCAGACCATGTCGGACTAGGGATGTTTCGGGTTAGAACATCAATACGGGCAATGTGGGCAATTTTATATTGCTATTTATTTATGTCGAGCTTCAGTGTCATGAGCTTAGGGAAACGTAATCATGTTTTCGTGATGTTTGCATTTGATGTATTATCACGGGGGAAATCTTGCGGTCCTACACTTATACATTTTACTATGCATACTTGAAACAATTTGTGATAGTTTTCATTATCATGCATACTTTGAACGATTGCGGTCCAACTTTCATACGTATAAATTTTGTGACTATTATAAGGGTTGAAATGGTCATACGCGTTTTGCAAATCTTTGGTGTAACATTTATACTTAAACAAACCTATGAATTCACCAACTTTATGTTGACGTTTTTAAGCATGTTTTTCTCAGGTGAATTAGATGCTTGGATTATCTGATGTGCATTGGAGTCTAAAATGACAAGATTTCATTCATGGATTTCTACTTATATACAAAAAAACCATAAAAGATTCAAAATCTCGTTGTATCGCTTTCAAGCTTTTCATTGTGATGCAATTATGGGACAAATGTTATATCAATTTCAAGGAAATCAACGAGATTACTTTTCAAACGACACATTTAGAGGTCGTTCTCTTGTATCTAGCGCTGTGTATTATGAAGTAACGCCCCCGGACACATTTTCGCTGCGACACATTTTTGGGGGTGTTACAGATTGGTATCAGAGCACTGGTTATAGAGAACTAGGTTGCATATTTTACCCTAGACTATAACCGTTTTCACAAGCATTGCATCACAGCAAACATTTTCAAAGTGCATACACACTACTTGCTTACTTGCTTAGGTTACTTGTTACCTTAAGTGCTTACATGACATACATATATATAATATATATATGCTTGCATCCCTTTTGCGTATATCGTACGTTTATTTATATAATAGTTAATTATATAAATACTATAACATTTCTTAAGACATTGTGAGTTGCACAATGGTCTCATTTTACTTCTTAGACATTGTGAGTTGCACAATGGTCTCACTTCGTTCTCAGACATTGTAAGTTAAACAATGGTCTCTAAGAATATTATTTTTCTTCATAACTTTATACAATATCGTATTACGCGAAGGCCGTCATAATTTTTGTTTACATGGAATTATGTATGAATCTAAGTATTACAAGTCTTGTATGGGCGGGACTTGTAATATGAGGATTGATATGATAATTGCTATGTTAACAAAACCCGTCACAGTTCTGTTTACATAGAATTATGTGTGAATCTAAGTATTACAAGTCTTGTATGGGCGGGACTTGTAATAGGAGGATTTATATGATGATTGCTATGTTGACTGGTTCATCGAGACCTATACCTTGTTTACTCTAACCGAGTACTCATTAACTATCTTGAACTCTAGGTCAATATTCCTTGGTAGTTTTACTCTCAGTCTCCGAAGACGAGTTTTAAACACTCGCCCCATACTCATTAAAGCACATGCATCGTCATGTCATCCATCACCTTGAAGGTTATGTGAGTACGCGTATTGCATCGGGAATTATTAAGTAGGATGATTTATAATCTATTTATTTGAAAGGATTGGGACGCCTCTTTATTTAAATAAATAAATTGTAAATCACCGAACCATAAGTTTATCAATTCATTATTTACATAAATTGGGACGCTTCTTTATGCAAATAATGAATTATAAATGAGTAGGCTTAATGGTATCCGATATGAGACGAGTATGAACTCGAACCCGATAATCATCGGAATCTGTTAAAAAGATCTAGAAACACGATGGCGTCTTACTACTCAGCGAAAACAGTAGGGCCTCACTTGAACTACATGATCACATTCTTAAGTTATTACGTTTTCCATTGCAAATCCTTGCAATCATGAACTGTCTGTGGAACTAACAGACTGAGTACAACATCCCATCACCGTTTGTTATAGTTTTCGTGGTTATGTTGTTGTTGTTGGGTCCTGGAGCGGTCCCAACGTGTACAACTTTATCCAATAGGTAGTGCAACCCCCCGTAAACCAGATAAACACTTATCGACGAAACATCTAGTCGAACTATTCATTTCGGGCCACTAGTATGGAGACATAGGTCGCGGTACATCCTAGTACTACCAAGTGATTTGAATACTTACAATCCTTTAGGCGTGGTGATTTCTGCAATACTTATTCTGAGCAATCGGTCATAGGCGTGGTGGTTGCGGCGATTCTCTTCGGTGGCATTCTAAATTTAAATCACAATAATACAATACATGTGGGATTTCAAACGACCGCAACGCGGGGAGAGATATAACAACATTGAGTCATAAGACCTATAATGATTTCTTTTTGAGATACCTATTTTGAAGGATTAAATATCCTGGTCAAACCTAGCTAAAAATTTCTGGTACATTGAGAAGTGTCGAAACACCGAAATTTTGCTGAATAAAGTTATCAGCGTTTTGTTTAGAAACGGTTTATTGAATCCTAAATCTTTTCTTGGTCACACAATCGGGTAAAACAAATTAAATCTCGGGACGAGATTTCTTTAAGGGGTAGGTACTGTAACATCAAGCAATTTTCAAAATTTTAAATGACAATTTTATCCTTTGACTTTTTGGGTCTGACTTGACTTTTTGACTTTTGGTCTTTTATTGTCACATAAAAGCGATTACCGCGTAACCGGTAATTTTTCGGAACGTATTTAAAGGAGATATATGTTATTCCTAAGTTGATTTATCAAAAAACGAGCAGCTAAATCACGTTTTCATTATTCGGACTCTAAAGCAATTTGATGTAAAACGACATTCCTGACAACTTTTTAGTTTTGACCGAGACCCGAAAACAGTCAGAAGGTGACTGAAATGCCCTCGCAAGATTTAGAAACAAGAAAATAATTAAATTATATTTAATTAACACTTTTTATTAAATAAAAATATTTAATAAATTAGTCATCATTTTATTCAAAAACGTTTGTTGATAACGCAAATATTCGGGTTAAAATTTTATTTTTGTTTTTACTTTCGGACAAGACATAACCGGGTTTCCAAATGAATAACAATTATTTTTATAAATGTTATAAACATATTTATGAAATACTATCAAGTAAATACTCGTTTTTATGGGGAAAATGATTTGGAAAACAATGGCGCAAGTTTCGTGCCTTGAATCATCCGTTAAGTCGCTCAAACGAGTCCCGAACCGCTTTTTATCAAAACTATATTAAAAATTTACACAATGACCCCCCATCTATTTGAACTTGCCACTTTGCATTAAAACTTTTAATATATATAAAAAGTTTTATACATTTTTTTCATTTTATCTTATATAAACACACACACATGACCCTCTCTCTCTCATATATTTCTTGTCACTTTTCTAAATAACTTTTGTTTATATATAGTTAAAAGTTTTTATACATTTTTTTCATTTCATAAAACAAAAACACACACAAAAGGCCGAGCATATTAATGTCTCTTGCCTCTCCCCAGTTTCCCGGCAGCCACCCCCGCCGCCCCCACCTCCGTCCGCCATCAGCCTTCCGCCGGGAAAACTTTTTTCGGTGAGATTTTCGGGCCGATCAACAATGTTTCTCTCAAAACGGATCTACCCGATCCCCACCATCCACAGCCCCACACCTCTCCAACCACTCAGCCGCCACAACAAAGCCACTGCCACTGGCCACCTTAATTAGAAGTGCCACTATCACCATCGACACCACTCCATCATCCCCACGATACAAGCCCCACCACCTTCCATGAACGTCATCAATCGCCATAAACATCACTATCCTCTCACCGGCCACCACACTAAAATGGTTCGTTTGGCCCTAGTTATTTACCATAGGGTGCGTTTTTATTTTAAACCCAACAGGGGTTTGTTTTTCCGGGAAACGCACAAGAGGGTGGAGTTTGGTTGTTATATACATCACAAAAGGGTGCGTTTGTTGCTGTTAACCACGCAGTTTTAGGGTGCGTTGGCATAATAAAACAATAAAGGTGTTTTGGTTGGGCATAATTGCAATAAAGGTGGTTTTGGATTTGTCAGAAATGTATAAAAGTGATGTTTGGTGGCAGAAATGTATAAAAGGGATGTTTGGTTGTGCAGAAATGTATAAAAGGGGTGTTTGGGTTAGCAGGAAAATCGTATAGGGGCGTTTGGGTAAGCAGATTAACCGTAAGGGTGTGTTTGGGTTGATATAAATTAACAATAAATATATCTTAATATAAAATTTTAACGAGATATATAAATTATAAATCGGAATTAAATGGTGGTTAATGGTTAAATAAATGTGATATTTATTATTTTGTTTTAGTTTATATATAAATATATATGTATATATATATATATATATATATATATATATATATATATATATATATATATATATATATATATAAATAGGATATTTAAAACACGCAGGATGTTGAATATTGATTTGCCGTATTAATTGGAAAAAACTTAGATCGCATATAATAATGGGAAAAGTTATATAAACGTAAAAGTCATGACGAAATTTATAAATTTCTATAGTTAGTAATGTTTTTTACCACAACTTCCTCTTATGTTTAAAGAAAGAGCCATTAAAAGGACTAAGTTAATTTTAAAGATATATAAATTATAACTTATAATAACCCGACAAAACGAACGAAAACTATACTTTTATACAAATTAAAGCAACAATTTTAGCTACGATCCGTCAATAAGACAAAAGATTTATTTATAAAATATTATTTTATAAATTCCTGACTAGAAGGTAAAATCATAACTTTTGTAAAAGCTTTACAAACATCGGTTGTTTAATTCATAACTTTAAGACGCGTGTCTACTTTTATGCAATGACTTTTTGCTAATTAAATTGGTGTCGAAATATTTGGTTTCGATTATTTACTCACACTTTTTATATAATACTTGCAAAGCATTATATACGTCACCTTAATCTTTGGATTGTTTGTCTTTGTTATATAATTCACGGTATGAGTTATATAAGGGTTCATTTTTCATATGTAATATATACAGAATATATTACATACTTTGCGTTCGATTTTCAAATTATTTATTTAACCAACCACCAAACTATTACAACTTTAAAGCTAAATCTTTTGCCAACGTGTTGCGTTGACGTAACCATTCATCGGGAAACCTAGATACATTATCCTAGGCTAGTGGGTCTTAGCCGTTAAGATAAACCGCAACTTCTTGATCAAGCCGTTCCGGTTTTCCGTTTGTGATGTGCTTAATATGTGCAGTTCTGCAAATCGTTCTACAACATCAATGTGAGTTTATAGCCCTATGTTTTACTGGTTTTACATATATTTTTGGGGTGAGAACATGCTTGTTTGCGAATGCATTTACATGGTTGATTTCAAATTTGTTTTACATACATATTTGCATAGCACGATAATGTGATATATTACATGACTTCATTTTGTCCTCAAATATAGTATACTTTACTTTTTAAATGATTACGGATTAGCTTAAGCGGATTGAACTGATGAACAGACAAAATTACTGCCACGGGGGTGTTCTTGGAGGGGACACCGGTTAACGGGAGTGCATATTGTTTTACATTACTTGCCGGAGTGTTTTTGTATGGGACAACCGTAACCGGAGTAGCATATTCTTTAAATAAATGCCCGGTGGTTCTTGGAGGACCACCTGTGATGGGTAATATAAGTCTAGTACGTCACCAAAGCTTCATCAACTGTAAATCACTTGGAGGTGAGCGCGAATGTTATGAAAAGATCTAGTCTGGTGTGGATTCCTCGTTCGGGTGATTAGCTTATCACCGGGCAACGAACGGTATAGCATGTTGTCCTACGCAATGCATTAAATAGATCTATTCGGGATTGACAAATCCCCGTTCGGGTGATAGCTATCACTGGGCAACTAACGTTATAACATGTCCGAATTCGATTTGATGTCGCCTGCAGGTCCAACCACACATACACATGAACTCTTACTGTTATATTAGTGCATCGGTTTCATGAACTTAGAGTAATCGTAATCATTGTTTTATACACACATGAATAATTGCGAGTTGTCTTGAATAAAATGACAATACATACTTTGAACAAAGGTGGTCCAATTTACATATGTTTTGGTGACTATTTGAGGATTTAAATGGTCTTACATATTTTGCAAATCTTTGTTGAAACATTTATACTTAAACAAACCTATGAACTCACCAACTTTATGTTGACACGTCTAAGCATGTTTTTTCTGCAGGTAAATTAGATGTTTGCATTCTTGATGTCAGTGGATCTATACATGCAAGCTATTATCATTGTGATGCAATTTAGAACAATTTATATCAATTTCAAGGAATCAACAGAGATTTACTTTTCAAACGACACAATAGAGGTCGTTCTCCTTTGTATCAAGCGCTGTATTATGAGTAACGCCCCAGGGACGTAATTCCGCTGCGACAACATTTTTTGGGGTGTTACATTTTTATTCTGATTAAATAAAATCCCATTTAACAATTTATTCAAAAGTTTGTTGATAACGCGAATAGTTCCGAGTTAGAAGTTATTTTTTTGGATAAGGCATAATCGGCGTTCACCAAATAAAATAACATATCTTGTTTATAAATGTTCTAAAAATATTTATGAATATACTTACTAATAAATACTCATTTTTATAGGAAAAGAAATAATGTGGGAAAACATGGCGCAATTTTCGTGTGTTTGAATCGTCCGTTAAGTCGCTCAAACCGAGCCCCAACCATAAACTAAACAAAAATTACACATTTGGTCCCATGTGAAAAAATTACTCAACTAACCCAAACTATCATCCACTTGTCACTTTCTAATAACTTTTTATATATATAAAAAAGTTTATGACATTTTTTTCATTCATAAACGAAAAACACAACACAATAATGTCTCTTCCCTCTTCCCATTTTAAACAACCACCGCCGACCCACCTCTTGCCGCCATCTAGCCACCCCAGAAAACTTTATTCCCGGCGAGTTTTCCGGACGACTTCAAATATGTTTCTCTTCTGTAAAACACCACCACCAAGGGGTGCGTTCGGTTTGTTATCCGGCACCAAGGGGGTGCGTTTGGGTGGCAGCCACCCACGAGGGTGCGTCGGGTTTGATATTTCGCACCAGGGGTGCGTTTGGTTTTTGATATAAACAGCCACAAGGGCGTTCGATTTTTCTGTCAGTCCCTAAAAGGGGTGTTTGCTTCGGTGGTCTAACCGACCACCACTAAGGGTGCGTTCGGTTTGCACCGCAGCGGGTCCTTTTGGTTTCGCACCGCAAGGGTGCGTTGGTGTTGTGGTTTGCACCAGCCGTAGGGTGCGGTTGGTTTTATAAATGGCAGCGTTTGGTTTTGGTAATCACCAAATAGGGTGCATTTGGTTTTGTTATAACTTCACAACGGGTGCTTTTGGGTTAAGAGAAACCGATAAAGAGGTGGTTGGGTTGGCAGGAAACACCCAAAAGGGGTGTTTGGTTGAGCAGGAAACCAATAAGGCTGTGTTTGGTTTAACAACAAAGCTGTAAGGGTGTGTTTGGGACAGCAGAAATCGAATAAGGGAGTGTTTGGTTTAACAGTTTACTAATAAGGGTGTGTTTGGGATTATACAAATCAGCTAATAAATATAACATAAAAAGTTTATATTATAAGAACCGGACTAAATGGTGGTTAATGGTTAAATAAATGTAATAATAATTATTTTGTTTAGTTTAGATATGTATATATAAAAATATATTTATATATACTGAAAACACGAGGATATTGCAACACGGTTTGTTGAAAAGTGGAAAAAACATTAGATTTTATAAATATGGAAAATGTTATATAAACGGGAAAGTCATAACGAAATTTATATAAATTTCTATATTTAGTAATGTTTTACTAAACTTCTATTATCTTAGAAAAACCGATAAAAGACGAAGTTATATAGTTTTAAGATTTTTAATTCGTTATTATGCAATAACCCGACAAACGAACGAGAATTATACTATTACAAATGAGGTAACGATTTTAGCCACGATCCGTCGATAAGACGAAAGATTTATTTATAAAATATTATTTTATAAATTCCTGACTAGAAAGAAAAATCATAACTTTTGTAAAAACTTTACAAACATTGATTGTTTAATTCATAACTTTGAGACATGTGTCTACTTTTATACAAAGACTTTTTATTAATTAAATTGGTGTCAAAATATTTAGTTTAATTATTTACTCACACTTATTATATAATACTTGCAAAGCATTACATACGTCACCTTAATCTTTGGATTGTTTGTCTTTGTTACATAATTCACGGTATGAGTCATATGAGGGTTTATTTTTCATATGTAATATATACAGAATATATTACATATTTTCGTTCACTTTTCAATTTATTTATTTAACCAACCACCAAACTATTACAACATGGAAATCTAAATCTTTATCAACGTGTCGCGTTGATGTAACCATTCATTGGGAAATCCAAATACATTATCCTAGGCTAGTGGGACTTAGCCGTTAAGATTAATTGCAACTTCTTGATCGAGCCGTTCTGATCTTTCCGTTTGTGTTGTGCTTAATATGTGCAGTTCTGCAAATCGTTCTACAACATCAATGTGAGTTTATAGCCCCATGTTTTACTTGTTTTACATATATTTTTGGGGTGAGAACATGCTTGTTTGCAAATGCGTTTACATGGTTGATTACAAATTGGTTGCATACTCATTTACATAGTTCGCTATGGGATACATTATTTGACTTCATTTTTAGTCACAAATACATACTTTACTTTTGAAATGGTTACGGATTAGCTTAAGCGGATTGAACTGATAACAACAAGTTACCGCCCGGGTGTTCTTGGAGGGGACATCAGTAACGGGAGTATATATTTTTACATTACTGCATGGGTGTTCTTGGAGGGTACATCGGTAACGGGAGTACATATTTTTTTGTTACTGCCCGGGTGTTCTTGGAGGGGACACCGGTAACGGGAGTACATATTCTTTAAATAAATGCCCTGGTGTTCTTGGAGGGGATACCTGTGAAGGGTACATACAAGTCTACGTCACAGCTTCATGAACTGTAAATCACTTGGAGGGTGAGCGCGAATGTTATGAAATAGATATATTTGGGTGTGAATCCCTGTTCGGGTGATTAGCTATCACTGGGCAACGAACGTTATAGCATGTTGTCCACGCGAATGTTATAAAATAGATCTATTCGGGATTGACAATCCCCGTTCGGGTGATTAGCTATCACTGGGCAACGAACGTTATAACATGTCGGATTACGATTGGATTGTCGCCTGCAGGGCCAACAATCACATACACATGAACTCTTACTGTTATATTAGTGCATCGGTTTCTTGAACTTAGAGTAATCGTAATCATTGTTTTATACACACATGAATATTTGCGAGTTGTCTTGAATAAAATGACAATACATACTTTGAACAAAGGTGGTCCAATTTACATATGTTTTGGTGACTATTTGAGGATTTAAATGGTCTTACATATTTTGCAAATCTTTGTTGCAACATTTATACTTAAACAAACCTATGAACTCACCAACTTTATGTTGACCGTTTTAAGCATGTTTTTCTCAGGTAAATTAGATGCTTGGCTTTCTTGATGTGCATTGGAGTCTATACATTCAAGCTTTTCATTGTGATGCAATTATGGGATAAATGTTATATCAATTTCAAGGAAATCAACGAGATTACTTTTCAAACGACACATTTAGAGGTCGTTCTCTTGTATCTAGCGTTGTGTATTATGAAGTAACGCCCCAGGACGTAATTTCGTTGCGACACATTTTTGGGGGTGTTACACCCGGGATTATAACTTCTAAAGGAGTTCATACTTCTCTTCTCCCGGAACTATCTCATCGGGACTCTAAACCTTTCAAAGTCATTAATATTTTTGAAAGCCCGATGGACATTTTTCCTTGCTCTTATGGAGAGGACATCCGTGTCTTGGATGTCCCGTGTTTCCATTTCTATCCCCTTTGACAAGTTCAAGTATGAGGGGATCGGGTCAAGCTTAGTGACCTTAAAAAAGCGCTTCATGGGTGGCAACCCATGCTTATCCTAATTATTAATTAGTAATAGTAGTAATGAATAGGTTTTGTTGTTGTGAGGAGGCCCGCCTCTTTCCATTATCCGTGTCTTATGTTTGTGTTGTTATATGTCCAGGAATTCCTGGATTTTTGAAGCCTCTCGTGCTCTCGGTTTTGTCCTTCATTCACTAGAGCTTCAAATTCTCAGCTTCATTTTGGGAATCCCGATATCCAAATCTTATCGACTAACGTTTTATCTTTTGCATACTTAATAAACGGCCTTAGATTTAC
>BQNB010129228.1:0-19150 GCA_026074375.1 Tanacetum coccineum
GTAACTATTAAAAGTAAACGCGTATCGGACTAAAATAAGTAGTGACGGATAATAAATGTCGTACAATGACATGAAAATGAGAAATGTTACAAAAGTGAGGTCCCAAAATCTAGTAATAAAAGTTTTGAATGATAATAGTTTAGCCATCTTCATGTCCGAGCCACTCCATGCCATATGCTGCTCAATTACCTGAGATAAACATGCTAAAAAGACAACACAATGGTTGAGTGAAGTTCATAGCCCCTTTTCCTACTTACTTGTTTTTTAAACTCTTTGGGGGAGATACATGCTTGTTTACAAACTCTTTTACATACTCATTTATTTTATAACAATGTGATTAATTTTCAAATACTTTGTGAGTTCATAGCCTCGCATTTTAATCTTTTAAATGATTTATAAACCCGCGAGGGGGATACATGCTATAAACAGGAATGCAAGTATTTTTTGTATGCTACCCTGATGCATTATTGCTTAAGTACCTACTTTTGCCATTAAGTCCCCATTATCATGAACCTTTAATTACTCGTCGGGGTAAGCGCGAATATTGTGAATAGATCTATTTGGGATTAGACTTCCCCGTTGGTGTACCTATACTGTCGGTAACCAATAACACATCATTTGAATAACTATGCGGGTGTTTGGCAAAGACACCCGTTGGGGCAATTACTTGTGATTATTTATTATCCCAAGGCTTTGGTGTCAGTATCTTAGCAATGATAATGATTTTTATAAAAATTGTACATGCATGCAATTATTACAAACTTTAGGTGTATAACAACGTAACCCACTATTGCATTCAAACTACTTTACTTAAACCTATGAATTTCACTCAACCATTGTGTTGACTTTTTAGCATGTTTATCTCAGGTAATTGAGCAGCATATGGCACGGAGTGGCTCAGACATGAAGATGGCTAAACTATTATCATTCAAAACTTTTGTTACTAGATTTTGGGACCTCACTTTTGTAAAAACTCTGATGAATAAATGAATGATAACTTCATTTTCCAAAAACGTCTCTTTTTGATTCGTTTTCTTGGATTATGACTATTGTACCTTGAAATAATACCGCAGATTAGCTTCCGCTACTATATGTCAAAATGGGGGTGTTAAACACCAATTTGGGCAAAATTCTATTTTAGGACACTGCATATTGCAGGCCTCAATCACGTTTATTATAATCTTCGATATTGTTATAATATCACACCTAACAATCTAAAACAGAAATTTCAAGATGGATCAAACCATACTGAAATCTCACGTTGAAAACCTCGAAAAGTTCAAAGGTTCTGACTTTCGTCGTTGGCATCAAAAGATGTTGTTTTACTTGACTTCATTGCATGTGTCATATGTTCTTACGGATTCTGAACCAGTAGATCCGTATGTGGCAGATGGACTGAATGTTCCTAATGAGGCACAAGTGGCAGACTATGAAAGGGTCGCCTCACAATGGAATCATAATGAATATAATTGCAGAAATTATATTTTGAATGCTTTGGATGATTCCTTGTATGATATTTATTCAACCTTTGCAACTGCAAGGGAGATTTGGGAATCATTACAGGACTCAAGTTGCATGTACTAAGAAATTTGTTGTTGGAAAATTCCTGAATGGAAGTAGAAGGCATGGGTATAAACTCTAACTTTCTTGTTGGTTCTATTATTGAAAAATTGCCCCAATCCTGGAAAAACTTTAAGTTATATCTTAAACACTTGACTGATGATATGAGTTTTGAGCAACTTGTTCTCAAAATTCGTGTTAAGGAAGATTACAAGATAAATGAAAAGGCTGATGCAAATTCAATAAAACCAAATGCAAACATGATTGCAGAAAGCTCTTCTAAATCCAAGTCCAACCACAAAAACAAAGGCAAAAATGGTAGTGGTTCTGGACAGAAATATTCGAAGAATGGAAAGAAAGATTACACCCAACAAAAGAACAACAACTTCAAGAAAGTTTATCATTGTTGGGTCTGTGGGAAACCAAGGCATAAAGCTAAGGATTGTTGCCACAAGAAAGAGCATGGAGGCAAAAATTCTAGAGGAAATTCCAACCAAGCAAACCATGTGCGGTCTCTGGTATGTGCTTAATTACACATACCACTTTCCACTAAAAACGGACTACTAAAAACGTACCAAAAATAAATTGTATTTGTATGTTTTGCATTTGTATTGTGTAGGAAATGGATATCAAACAAAAGGACAAAAAGGAAGCCAAAAACAACAAAGCCAAGCACGGGATGAAAAAGACAAAGTCAAATCAATGCCAAAGTCAGTCAAAGTCAAAAGATAGCCAAGTGGAGGAAATACAACTTGAGGGACTAAAATTGCCAAATCTCAAGTTGTATTAAAAGGTCTAAAATTGAAATTTCCGGGTGAAGTATAACTTTAGGGGCCAGTTCTGCCATACCCCTAAAAGTGGTATCATAAAAGGGGAAAGTTAGCAATGAAGATATAAGAGTTGAGGGACCGAAGCTGTCAACCTACACAAAACCCATCTTTTCCGCCCAACAAAACCCCATATACAACTCACGGGTCCCCTTCACCCTCTTTTATCCTGCAACCTTTACAACCCCATGGATAAAACGCTTCCCCCTCCTTCATTATCTCCCCCCAGCTTTATAATTGCCATGTTGGCAATCCTTCACCATTTCCAAGCATTTTCGATGGCTGTGATCGACTCAAAATAAGCACAAAAGAAATTAAAGGCTGGGATTTGTTTTAGAATCACCTCACACAACAAGCACACTTGGTTTTTGTCTCTACAAAGAAACACAGAAGAAAGAAGAGAAGGAAGACCAAGAAACCAAGACCTTAATATTTTTTTAGTATAAATTGGGCCATTGTAACCCAAGAATGGGAGTAGTTTTTAGTAGTCGTAATTTTTCTTAGTTAAACTTTAGCTTATTTTTATGCAACTTTATTTTTTCCAAGTCCTGTAACTTTAATTTTCGTCTTAATGCAAATTTGGAATTTTTAAGTTAATTCGTGATTCTCTGTTTTCCCTTTTGTTAACAGCTTTACTTAATATGTTTTAAGTCTTATAAAATCATATAAGTCCTTTGTCTTAACTCAAATACTAAAGTTTAAGTAAAGTCACAAAAAGTCCACACTCAAATATACCACAGCTTATGGATGATAAGCCTGTTCTGGATGGGCTTATGGACACTACTAGCTTGTCTTTGATAAGATAGAGCTTGTAGACTCTTGGTTTAACCCTGTTTTGAGCAAGGGAGTTGTAAGTTTCTATTTTTCTTATTTTTCTTAGAACTGCTTATAGTGCTTATTTGTTACCTATATTTACTTACTTATGCTTTATCATGATGTTTAGTGCTTATCTTGCTTAGTTGTTGGTTTAAAAACAGTTTGTGTCATTTTCTAAGTTAGTACTGGTAGTTAAAACTGTTGGACTGATTTAGCTTATTTAAGTGCTTATTCTTGATTGAAGTCTGCTTATAAGTGTCTTAATTTGTTATTTGATAATCTGTTCAGCACCAAATCAGCTTAAAATAAAAAGAAAATTGATTTTTGAAAACCTTAAAGGGTGTTTGGAACAAGCACTACTAATCCATAGTTAGTACTGCTAGTTCTATTTTTGGATTTTCAAGGCTAGCAGTACTAACTCAAAGCTAACAGTCTAACTCCAAGTTAGTACTGTTAGTTAAAACAGTTAGTACTGTTGGTTAATTATTGCTTATTAGCTTATCATTCCTGCTTATTTAAGATTTCCTTAGCTTTTTAGAGTAGATTAAGCCATTTTCCTTTACTGACTTTAGTAGAGCTTACTTAGCTTATTTGCCTGGTCAAAGCAATTTTATCAGTTTGTAGTTTTTAGCTTATTTACCATTTTAGTTTATGCTAGTTGCTTATTCTTATGCCCAAGTGCTTATTAGGGGTAGTTAAAGATCTGTTTAACCTATTTGTTTATTTCTGGTTTCATTGTGTTCTGTTTAGGCTAGCAGTACTAACTCAAAGCTAGCAGTACTAACTCCAAGTTAGTACTGTTAGTTAAAATAGTTAATACTGTTAGTACTGTTGTTAGTACTACTGAGTTCTCCCGCTTAATTTAGTCTAATTGCTTGCTGAATTTGCTTATTTAGAGTTAGTGTAGCTTATTTGATTTGTCTTAAGCTTATTTGAGCTTATTTGTGTCTTAGTATAAAAGTTTTTTAGTGTTTTTACCAGTTTTAGCTTTTATGCATGTTCTAGCTTAT
The DNA here is from genome assembly GCA_026074375.1 of Tanacetum coccineum. Lineage (NCBI taxonomy): Eukaryota > Viridiplantae > Streptophyta > Magnoliopsida > Asterales > Asteraceae > Tanacetum > Tanacetum coccineum. Next base: position 4,214 of record BQNB010129228.1, read on the forward strand.
TTTCCTTGCTTATCTTGTCGTGCATTTGCTTATTAGGTTTAGTTCCTAATCTTTTCCTTGTCTTATTCAAACATCAACTATCAATTCGTCATTCGATTTTCCATTCAAGCCTCGTTGGGACATAACGACCCGGAGATACCCTATACTACTTCTGGTTTTATTGATTTCGTGGATTTTGATCCTTGTTATATATTTATATTTATTCATATTTATTTATGTATAAAAAGGAGTAAGTTCACGCGAGTCATCTATCCTTTATTTCTTTTCGTGGCAAGCACAACACTTATAGTTTCTTTTGAGGCGGCGAGGTGCATTGTTAAAGTTTCTCCCACCCTTGGTGCAGTGAGTGTTGGTAAGGCTTGAATGAGTTTCTTCATTTTCTCTAGTGCTTTGTCGGCTTCGGTTGTCCACTGTATGCTCTTTTGATCTTTTTACCGTTTGAGAACTTTGAAGAAAGTCAAGGATCTTTCCACACCTTTCGATAAAAACTGGCTGAGGGCTGCTAGCTTCCCGTTGAGACTTTGTATGTCTTTTAGTGTTCTTGGCTGGTCAAGGTCAATGACTGCTTTAACCTTTGAAGGATTGGCTTTTATGCCCTGCTTAGTGATGAGGTGTCCTAAAAAAGGGCCTTCTTCAACACCGAATGAGAATTTCTTCGGGTTTAGCTTCATGTTGATCTATCAAAACCTTTCGAAGGTTTCTTGTATATCTTTCAACATTTCTTTTCAGAAGTACTTTTGATGACCATGTCGTCTACGTAAGCCTCAAGGTTTCTTCCAATTTGGTGACTGAAGACCTTGTCCACTAACCTTTGCTATGTTGCCCCTACATTTTTTACACCAAACAACATCTTCTTTTAGCAAAAGACTCATTCTCCTACGTAGAAGGCTATTTTGTCTTCGTCTTCTTCTGCCATTTGGATTTGATGGTAACCCGTGTAGGCGTCTAGGAAGCACTTCAAACGGAACCCTGAGAGGGACTCTATTTTCCAATCGATCTCTGGTAGTGGATAACAATCTTTGGGACATGCCTTATTTATGTATGTGAAATCCACACACATTCTCCATCCTCCATCACTCTTTTTTACCATAACAGGGTTTCCTACCCATGTTTGGTGCTTGACCTTTCGTAGTATCCCTACTTTTGTAAGTTCTTCTATTTCTTTACAGACTGCCATGTTGCGATCTGGACCTAAACCTCTCTTGTTCTGCTTTATTGGCTTAATATGGCTGTACTCATTGAAGCTTATGTTCCGTGTTGAAAGGTTTTCCTTCAACCATTATGGTTCTCGAAATCCCTGTCATATCAGCCTGTGTCCATGCAAAGACGTATGCGTTTGACTTTAAGAGGTTTTGCAACTCTTTTTTGAAACGTTCAGGTAGCTGCTTTTCGATGGTCACCGTTTGGTCGGGATACTTGTAGTTTACGATAATTTTTCCTTTAGCGTTGACGTAACTGAGGACCCTTTCCTCGTTTGTGGCATTTCTAGCCCTCTTCGTTCCTTCATTAGTTTTGTCTGCCGAAAGTACAGTTCCGATTCCTTTTTTGGTATGAAATTTAATGGCTCCGTGAATCGTTGAGACTACGATTCCCATTCTTTACATCGCTGTTCTTCCTAACAGCATATTGTGTGAGGAGTCGGACCTTACAATAACGAAGTTAAGAGTTTCTGTCCTTAAGAGGGGGGTGTCTCCTATTGTGATCTCTAACGAAACTTCACCAATAGACCAAGAACATTCTCCTGAGAACCCTACTAGAGGGGTCTTCAGGTCCACTTTAGTGGCTTTAATGGTAGGATTCAGTTTTTCAAAGCAATGCTCGTAGATAATCTCACATGAGCTTCCGCTATCCATGTATACTCGTCCCACCTTTCTTCCAAATATCTTGGCCTTTATAATGACTGGTGCATTATTCACCTTTGCTACTGGAGGAAATATAATTTCCTTTCCTCCATAGTCTGTATTTTCTTGTGCGAGGCTTTTTGCTATATGGGCTTCTCGACTTACCATAAGTATGGGTACTTCAGCGGGTGCGGTTCCTTTATCCTTTTTACTTTCTCCTAGTGGGGTGTCGGATGACTTTGTCTTTTCCTTTTTTATTCCTTTCATGAGGTGCGAAAGTTGTCCCGAGTTTACATCCTCTTGAATCTGAGTTCTAAGGTGTCTACAATCATTTGTATCGTGTCCGTAATCTTCATGGAAGTGATAGTACTTGGACATATCTCGCGATCGCTTACTTCTGAACATCTTTAGAGGTGTCTCGAAGCTTCTTGAAGCCTTCTCTGTAGCGAGAATTTCCTTCGAACTTTTTGACAGACTGGGAAGCAAACCATGATTAGGTCCTCGATAGGGGGAGAACCTATCTTTGTTTTTCTGTCCTCTGTTATTATCCCAGGAACTTTTCTTTGACCTTTAGAAACTATCTTTTTGATCACTTGAGGCACCATTAGTGGCTACCTCTCTTGCTTCAACCTATGTGTAAGTCTTCTCTATTAGACCATTGTAAGTAGATGGAATGTCCAAAGATGTTTGGCCAAACTTCTTGTTCTTAAGCCATGAACAAAACCCGAGATTCATTGTTCTTCATGTAAACCCAGGATCTACAAGGTATCATCTGTATATCTGGTGATGAAGGCGTGAGTGCTTTCTCCTTCTCTTTGTTTGATGTTGTGGACAGCTAGATGCGTCTTCGTGAACTTCTTCTGTTGGCTAAATTACGATCGGAATTTTGCCTTGAGATCTTTGTAATCGAGGATGCTACCTGCTTTCTTACTGTTCCACCATATTTTTAGCAGAGTCTTTGAGGGTGTATGTAAACATATGGCAGACTACCGGCATTAACCATTTTTGCATCTGTATACCCTCTTCGAAAAGGTGCAAGAAGTTATCTGGGTATCCTTTCCCATCATAAGAACTGATATAGGAAGGCATTTTCAGTCCGTCTGGGAGAGGGTGACAAAAGGTGTTACCGAACCTACAGGGTTCAAAACAACGCTTGTCAGATTTGGGTTGGTATACACAGGCACATTTGGGAATGGGTACATAGGCTGTGTATAAAAAGGATAACTATTTGTAGGCATATTTGTGGGGTGCGTAAAACCATTCTGGGAAGGCATATTACTATTTGCGAAGGTCTCTGATGCATGCCCCTATTGTGGGAGATGGGCAAGAATTCCCCCCATAGGGAGTTCTCTCGGTAGAGTTTGTGTGGTGAAGCTTAAGTGCTACCCGATAACAAAACTCATAGGTTGTTGATAAGGGTAAATGTGAGTAGGCATGAACCCGTTAGGTATACTCAAGCTAGCAGGTATGAAAGGTTAAGCATGAAGGGATATTCCCTCCGATGTTATTTAGAAGAGCCTGACCTCCGTAAGCGGAAGTCAGAGAAGATTGAAAAGGTTGTCCATTCTTGCCTCTCCCCAAATGGGCGCTAAAAGTGGAGGGAGATTTACACTTTGACCTCCATTTCCTCTGGGTGCTTCTTCTAAAGGCCTTTCCCCTTCAGTATTCCTTTCGACCCTGCTTTCCCCTCTACTCTGAGCTCCTTCGAACCCCAATGTTCTTTCCCCCCGTCTACAGATCTTGGGAGATGCTACTCGAGGAGGTGGAGTGGCAGCTCTGGTAGGCTTAGGTCTTGGCTCCATCTCTCGTTCTTTATCATAATCTTCGCTGAAGTACTCTAGTTCGGTTCGGAGGTCATTATTATGCATGTGCCTACGCCGGTCCCTTAAAAGAGACTCAAGGGCTTCATAATTGGCTTTGATGAAAGTCGGGCGAATCACGGAATTGGGATTAGCTGAGGTGGAAGCACGATAAGCCATGGGTGTGTTTTCAGGAGTGGTGACGGAAAACATGGTGGTAGTTATGGGTATTGTCGAGAAACCCGGTGGTAGTGTAATTTCTCTCCTGCTTGTCATGCCAGAAAAGAAGGTGAGTTATTTTGATAGTTACTAGGCTTGGTTTGAACGAGACTAATTGTTGCGGTCCCATGGATGGCGCCACTGATTATGCAAATATAGGCACAATCAGGCTTCGATGAGATCGAAGAGTTCTTTGAGTGATTATTGAGTGGCCAAGCCTTGAATAACCTATGTCAACACAAATGAAAACACAACGTTAAGTGAAGCGCAGGAGGTGTCCCTATGAATCACCTCTAGCGTGAGAGTAAGTATGTGCTTTGTATTTGGTAAAGTATGATAACATAAGTAAGTGTGTGAAGAGTTCTAGCCATACCTAGAGCCCTTACCATCTATTTATAGGTGTAGGAATGAGATAGGACGAGGCTTAGCATAAAGACCGGTGATCGTGGGGGTATCCTATGTTTTAAGGGGTGATTCTTAGGGTTGTGTACCATGACCTATATCTTGGCGGGAAGACCTTGATAGAGATGGAGAACGTGGATTTGATTGCCTGACCTTTGCTCTTGTTTCGTCAAAGGCCCACCGCGAAGGGTGTAGGGCTTCGTATGGCGGATTCCCATACTGGTAACCATCCTGAAAATAGGTTTACGCCACTCGAAACTATTCAAAGGTTATTGGTTGTAATTGGGAGAAGATCCTATTCGGGCTTCGAAGGGTAGGCCTTCGAACCGGAGAGGAGGGTACGTCATCATTGCTATTGACAGGTTTTCCAAGATGACGAATTTCATTCCCTGTAAGAAGACTTTGGATGTGGCGCATATTGTGAGGTTGTTCTTTCAAGTGGTGGTTTGTTTGCATAGAGTTCCAAAATCGATTACTTCAGATCGGGATCGTAAGTTTTTTACTCCTTTTTGGTTAACACTTTGGACGCGATTAGATACATCTTTGAATTTCAATAGTACCGCTCATCCTCAAACAAACGATCAAACCAAAATGGTTAATCGCACCTTGGGAAATATGATACGTTGCTTGTTTGGAGAAAAGTCTAAACTTTGGGATGTGTCGTTGGCTCAAGCTGAATTGATTATAATAGTACGGTTCATAACTCAACGGGGTTCTCACCATTTGAGGTTGTGTACAAGAATTCACCAAGACAAGTGGTGGATTTAGTTGATTTATAAGGCAAGAAGAATCTTCAAGCAAATAGAATGGTGGAAGAAGTTCAAGCTACTCATGAAGTTGCTCGAGCCAAAATTATTGAATCAAATGTTAAGTACAAAACTGTAGCGGATAAGCATCGTATAGAAAAGTTATTCCAAGTAGGTGATGTGGTAATGGTGTTTCTTCGCAAACAACATTTTCCGGTTAGAACTTATAGCAAGCTATAGCTAAAAATGATCTATAGAGATACTTCGAAAGATTAATGATAATGCTTATGTAGTGGACTTGCCAAACGCTATGAGTATTTCAAAGACTTTCAATGTGTCGGATATCTATGAGTTTCACTCTGAAGAAGTGAATAGGGGTAAGCACTCGAGGACGAGTTCTTCTAAAGCAAAGGGGAATGATGATGACATGATTAACGAACTAGCAGTGAAGTATACGGAGTACATAGAGCATGACAAGAGGTTTCAACGGAAGAAATCGTAGGAAACGTTTTGTCTATGACGTAGGGCTAAAGCCTTACCTACTCAAAATTCCATCCAAGTTTGTGAAATCTTTGACGTTTGGGGTATTGACTTTATGGGGCCGTTCCCGTCTTCAAGAGGGAACAAATATATACTCGTGGCCGTCGATTACTTATCAAAATGGGTTGAAGCAAAAGCGCTCCCCACCAACGACGCCCGAGTTGTTTGCAAATTTCTCAAATCTCTCTTCGCCAGATTCGGTGCCCCTCGTGCAATCATAAGTGATCGCGGAACCCATTTTTACAATGACCAGTTCGCAAAGGTCATGCTTAAATACGGAGTCACTCATCGTCTCTCCACCGCGTATTACCCATAAACAAGTGGGCAAGTTGAGGTATCCAATCGTGGTTTGAAAAGAATTCTTGAAAGGACCGTGGGCGAAAATCGTGCCTCTTGGTCGGATAAACTAGATAACGCACTTTGGGCCTTTCGTACAACTTACAAAACACCCATCGGGTGCACTCCGTACAAGCTTGTATATGTAAAGGCATGTCATTTTACGATTGTTGAGTTGTGAACAAAGCTTTACTGGAGGCCCTTAAGCATACAAACTTTGATATCAAAACCGCGGGTGATCACAGAAAAGTATCAACTAATGAAACTTAATAAACTTCTGTGATCCTACCTATGAAAAATCTTTGATCTATAAGAGAAAACAAAGAAAAATCCTGACTCCAAGATCAATAACAGTGTTGTTCACGTCGGTGACCGAGGTCCTCCTCTTTAAAACTCTAGACTTGAGTATTTTTCGGGCAAGCTTAAGACTCGCTGGAGTAGCCATTCACTGTAACCAAGTTTTTCATATGGCACTGTCAAGTTATCCCAAAACTCCAGGCCAAATTTCAAAGTAAATGGTCATCGTTTGAAGCACTACTTTGGAGGGGATGTACCAACCGAGGTAGTCCCAGACCTCCAGACGTTCCCATGGACCACTAAAGTCAGGGACGGGTTAAGCATAGCGACCTTTAAATAAGCGCTTCGTGGGAGGCCTACTCCATTGCTTATCAGTAGAACTAGAAGTAATTATGTATTTAAGTTTTGAACAATAAGCTGTCTTTTGTGTGAGGAGGCTTACCTTTTCCATTACCCGGTTTTCGTCCGTATTTTGTGTGTTTTGTATGTCCAGGATTACCCGGATTGTGAAGACTCTCGTGCTCTCAGTTTTGTCTTTCATCCATAAGAGTTTCACATCCTCAGCTTCATTTTGGGAATCCCGATATCCTAATCTAATCGACTAACGTTTTATCTTTTGGCACACTTAATAAACGGCCTTAGATTTACGTAGAAACCCCTTTGAAACATCGAGGATGATGTTTAGTTCTAGTATGGGGGGGGGGGAGGTATCTTCGATTTGATTTTGCCTGTAGCCGTTGTTGTCACGTAATTCTGTTTTTACCACCAAAATTTTTGCAAAAATACCAAAAAAATAGAAAAAAACTTAAAAATTTTCAAAAATAAAATAAGTGTTTTGTCACAATTTTGACGTTTCCAATAGGTAGAATGAGAATAAATTTTGACTCGATCGGGCGTGTTGAGCCCTAGCTTTGTCCCTTAACCATTTAATAAACGAAAGTTTATTAGGCTAAGCATTCGCGGATCCTTTTATTAGGGATTTTTTAATTTGCGAAGAACGGAAAATGATAGTCTTTTTAGTGTTATTTACAAGTAGGAATGTAAGCAAGGATTATTTGGAAATCTTAATGCTTATAGGTGTAACTTGTCGGCTTTTTTGCTCCTAGAAGCTTTAACCTGATAATAACGTGCTTAATTTTGCTTTAACTGTAAACCGACATTTTCTAAAAAGAAGCTCTTTCGGAAACGAAAATATTCATCTTAGTTCAGCTTTACACTTGAGTTTCTAAAACGAAATTTTCTCTATTACGAAAAATAAGTTACAAAAAAAAAATGATGAAAAAATGAAAAAAAAAATATAAACTGTGGGCTGATAAAGGTTTACTGCATCTTGCCGGCTCACAACCGATGTTGCAGTCTTCAAAACAAGGCCCATAGTGAGATAATAAATGCCAAAGTGCATTCGTAAGTGTTATCAATAAGAAACCGCCGTCAGACTAAGTCACTACATCTTGTCGGAGGCGTGGCCGATGTTGTAGTCATGTAAATGATGATGGTAGTATAATATATAACAATAAATGAAAATTAATGGTTAAGATTTCTTTTTCTAAACTCAAGTATAATTTAAAACTAAGAATAACTTGCTTTAAGACTTCAAAAGTTGTTGGTTGCCGTCGGTAGATTATTTCGATTAAGTATTCTCCGTGGGGTGTCAAAAACCTGGGCACTTAGCTGATGAGGCTGGGACGTTCCGAGAAGAAAGGTCGTTACATGGAATAATCGCACCAATGAGATCATTAAATTTTTGATGTTTGTGTGCTTTGAGTAGTATTGTTTATTTAGCGATAAATCTAAGAAATTCGGCCTAAAAGGGTGGAGTATCCCTCTATTACATTGCGAACATTCTCCTGTGGGGTCTCAACCTGATAACCTAAGTCGAACTCGGCTGGGATCTATCGAGAATATGCTGGTTGGTGGGTGATCTAGTCTTTTCCCCAGATTTCTTCAGAAAATATTTTATGACTTAAAACTATGCCTACTTCTAAAATTGTCGATTCTAATTTAACTAAATAATAAACACAATTCACTCTAATTGAATAATTTTTGTCGGAGCAAAAAAGTTTGATAGTCTTAGTAATAAGTGTGGTTGGCAGCTTTACTTGTACTTAACGGTGATTTCGTTTGTACGCTTAGTTTGGGACTAGTGAAAAATCGGGGACGATGAATTTATCCATTCGGACATTCATAGATTATTCTATGGGCGCTTCTCATTCTACGATCCCAGTATTGATATAATAAAGGAAGTCAAACAGGTAGTTAAGAAAAGAAAAAGAAAAATCCAAAAATATTAGGGATAGTTAGTGTACATATAAAAAATGGTAAAAACAGGACTTGTCGAAGCTATTGATTCTTTAGTTCCTCTTGACAAACGCTTAGCTACTTTTCGAGGTTATTAGTCAAGGGGGATCGAGATTCTTAGTCTTCTAAGTGTTTACTTCATAACATTGCGTGAGGACACGGCAATATCTTAGTATGAGGGATTTTGGTATATGCTTAATCACACATACCATTTTCCATTAAAAACGGACTTAAATGACTGAAAACGTACCAAAAATACACTGTATTTGTATGTTTTGCATTTGTATTGTGCAGGAAACGGATATTCAAGAAAAGGACAAAAAGAAAGCCAAAAACGACCAAACCAAGCACGGAATGGAAAAGACAAAGTCAAATTAAAGCCAAAGTCAGTCAAAGTCAAAAAGTCAACAGGAAAGTCAACCCCGTCAAAGTCAAAAGATTGCAAGTGGAGAAAATACAACTTGAGGGACTAAAAGTGCCAAACCTCAAGTTGTATTACGAGAATAAAAGACAAGGGCTGAAATTGCATACCGGGTGAAGTACAACTTTAGGGGCCAGTTCTGCCAAACCCCTAAAGTTGTATCATAAAAGGGCGAAGTTTGCAATGAAGTTATATGAGATGAGGGGCCAAAGCTGCCAACTTACCAAAAATCATTTTTTCCCGCCCAAACAAACCCAAGAAACAACTCACGGGTTCCCTTTACTTTCTTTTACCCTACAAACTATTTAAACCCTGGATAAAACATTTCCCCCTCCTCCACTATCTCCCCCCAGCTTTATAATTGCCATGTTGGCAATCCCTCACCATTTCCAAGTGATTTCGATGGCTTAGATGACTCAAAAGAAGCACAAAAGAAATTGAATGGCTGAGATTGCTTTTATCAAGTCCCTCACACAACAAGCACACTTGGTTTTTGTCTCTACAAAGAAACACAAAAGAAAGAAGAGAAGGAAGACCAAGAAACCAAGACCTTAATTCATTTTAGTATAAATAGGGCCATTGTAACCCAAGAACAAGGATCGTTTTTCTTTAGTCATTTTTATCTAGTTCTTAGTTAAATTTCAGCTTATCTTTATGCAATTTTATTTTTCCAAGTCTTGTAACTTTAATTTTCGTCTTAAGGAAAATTTGGAGTTTTTAAGTCAATTCTTGAATCTTTGTATTTCCTTTGTTAAAATCATTACTTAATATGTTTTAAGTCTTATAAAATCATATAAGTCATTTGTTTTAACTCAAATACTAAGAAGTTGAGTAAAGTCACAGAAAATTCCACACTCAAATATACCACAGCTTATGGATGATACGCCAGTTCTGGATGGGCTTATGGACTCTCACTAGCTTGTTTTATACAAGCTAGAGCTTGTAGACTCTTTGTTTAACCCTGTTTTGAGCAAGGGAGTTGTAAGTTTTTATTTTGCTTATTTTACTTATTTACTGTAGAACTGCTTAATAGTGCTTATTTGTCACCTATATCTGCTTATTTATGATTTATCATGATGTTTAGTGCTTATCTTGCTTAGTTGTTAGTTCAAAAATAGTTTGTGTCACTTTCTTAGTTAATACTGGTAGTATGTTTAGTTAATACTGTTAGATTGATTCACCTTATTTAAGTGCTTATTATTAATTGAAGTCGGCTTATAAGTGTCTTATTTTGTTATTTGATAATCTGTTTTTAACAAACTAGGACCAAATCAGCTTAAAATAAAAAGAAAAATGATTTTTGAAAACTATAAGGGGTGTTTGGAACAAAAGCTTGTATAACCCATAGTTAGTACTGATGGGTTTATTTTGGGGAATTTTATAGGCTATGCGTATACTCAAGCTTAGCAGCACTAACTCCAAGTTAGTACTGTTAGTTAAAACAGTTAGTACTGTTGGTTCATTATTGCTTATTAGCTTATTTAAGATTTCCTTAGCTTTTTAGAGTAGATTAAACCCATTTTCCTTGACTGTCTTTAGTAGAGCTTACTTTAGCTTATTTGCCTTTTCAAAGCAATTTTATTAGTGTATCAGTTTATAGTTTTTAGCTTATTTGCTATTGTAGTTTATTATAGTGGCTTATTCTTATGTCTGAGTGCTTATTAGGTGTAGTTACATATCTGTTTTAGCCTATTTGTTTATTTCTTTTTTTCATTGTGTTCTGTTGCTAGCAGTATTAACTCAAAGCTAGCAGTACTAACTCCAAGTTAGTACTGTTAGTTAAAATTGTTAATACTGTTGTTAGTACTGCTGAGTTTCTCATGCTTAACTTAGTTTAATTGCTTGCTGAATTTGCTTATTTAGAGTTAGTCTAGCTTATTTGGTTTGTCTTAAGCTTATTTGTGTCTGCCGTAAATCCCCAGGTATGTTTTGTTTTGTTTCGTGATCTATATACGCCGTAATAGGTTCCATCCTTTATGGCGTAGGTGTGTCGTGAATTAGTTTCCTTCTTTTTGTTTTAAGACGGTCCTAATATAGTTTGGTTAACTTTTTTTTCAAATTTGCTTTTCTTATAAATATAGGGTTTGGGTTTATTGTAGAGGTATTCAGTAATCAATAAAATTCATAACTTTTAGTTTTTAAATCCTTTGTGATTTGTTTAAACATGTGCTAAGGTTTATTACATGCTTCTATTTTGCATTAATTAAGAGGAAAATTAAGACACATTAACCTATGCTACTTAATTTGGTAAGACTTAAGTTCAAACCTTGTTATTTAAACTAGCAGGGTACCCGCGCATTGCGGCGACATGTACCCTGTGATGATTAACCGGAGAAATAACAAGAATTTAATCCCGGTGAGGCCCGATTAACCTATTTTTATTGGTTCTGACAGGTCCTCTCCGTCGTCTTCGGACGGCTTTTATTGGCTAGCTGAAGCGATGGTGACTTCGGTTCCCGGTTGAACCCGTTGGTCCGGTTCGGTTTTCAAAACGATATGCACCATCATTTTAAGGAGATATCATATGTACAATTTTGTAGATATATGCTTTTAATTGTTGTACAATATGAATATAGGATTGTATTTTTAACTAATGAGGTATATTAATTATGTATTAATATTAAAGAAACCATTTGTTAGGAATTATGCATTCCTAACTTAGTACCGTTAGTTATATTAGTTAGTACCGATAGTTGTAATTAGTACTAACAGTACAAAATAGTTAGTACTGATCAGTTAGTTAGTACTGATAGTATAAAATAGTTAGTACCAATTAAGAGATATGCATGAGATATTATAGGAAAAGATATGCATTATCTTTTACGCGTTTTGTAAGTCTGTTAGGGTTTATCCTTGGTCTATAAAAGAAACCCTACGGCATTAGAGAAGATAGATCTCATATACAATCTTATATCTCATAGTTAGTAATCTGTAATCGTTTTAGTAGATTAATACAAAAGTTTAGTTATCAATATTCATTGTTCTTCTTAGCATTATAAGTTAGTTTCCGCATAACTTATAGTGTTTATAGTCATTGTTTCTCCTGTAGTTTGTGTGGATCTATCCATATTGGCTACAACCCTTAACAAGGTAGAAAGATCTATATTCAAAGGGATCTATAAGTGGTATCAGAGCCTGTAGAGAAACTATGAGTAAGAAGAACAAAAACCAGTTATAAACCTCTATCTTACAAAGCTATTCAATGGCTGGATCAGAAGATGATATTCCACCACCACAATCACAAACACCAACACAACAAACCCCTCACACCGTTTCAACCATCAAACTTTATATTCTCAAGAAGGGAGAATATGACCTATGGGCCATGAAAATGGAACATTATTTAGCCAATACAGACTATCATATCTGGGAAGTTATTCAAAGAGGAAATGGTCCCGTGAGTGTCTCAACTGATACAAATGGTTTAATAAAGGTTCTGCCTCCTAAGACTGCAGAAGAATCTTTAGCCAGAGAAAGAGAAAGAAAAGCAAGGACCACTTTGCTTATGGCTTTACCAGAAGATCATCTTGCTAAATTTCATAAAATGACTGATGCTAAAGAAATGTGGGAAGCTATCAAATCTAGATTTGGTGGAAATGATGAATCAAAGAAGATGCAGAAGTATATTCTAAAGCAACAGTTTGAAGGCTTCTCTGTATCAAACTCAGAAGGGCTACATAAAGGCTATGACAGGTTTCAGAGTCTTCTGAGTCAACTAGAGATTCATGGTGCAGGCGTCTCCACTGAAGATGCAAATCAGAAATTCCTTAGGTCTCTACCTTCTGCCTGGTCTCAAGTTTCCTTAATCATGAGGACCAAGCCAGGAGTGGACAGTCTCAGTTTTGATGATCTGTATAATAATCTTAGAGTCTTTGAGTCTGATGTTAAAGGCTCTACTGCATCATCCTCTAGCACGCAGAATGTGGCATTTGTTTCAGAGAACACTAGCAGTACTAATGATGTTAGTACCGCTTATGGTGTTTCTAATTCTTCTGGTCATAACTCACAATATGAACATCCTTCATCATACTCCTTACTTGCAAATCAATCCAGTTGCCCACAATTGGATCATGAAGATCTAGAACAGCTTGATGAGTTTGATTTAGAAGAAATGGACTTGAAATGGCAGGTGGCCATGATTTCCATGAGAATGAAAAAGTTCTACAAAAAGACAGGTAGAAAGCTACAATTTGATGCCAAGGAACCGGTTGGTTTTGACAAAACCAAAGTCGAGTGCTATAGTTGTCACAAGACAGGGCATTTTGCTAGAGAGTGCAGATCCAAGGGGAATCAAGATAGTAGGAGGAGAGATGCTTGGAACACTGGGAATAAGGATAAAGAAAATGGGAGGAGATCTGGTAAACAGGAGGACTCTAAAGCTTTGGTGACTCTTGATGGAGAAGGTGTTGATTGGACCAGTCACTCAGAAGATGAACAAGAGAACTATGCTTTGATGGCTTGCAGCAGTTCAGGCTCAGACACAGAGGTAACTTCTTGTTCAAAAGAATGTAAAGAATCTTATCCTAAACTTAAAAAATTGTATGATGAACAGAGGGAACAACTTGGAGATGCCAGTATAGAAATACTGGCATATACTCAAGCTTTAAAGAAAGTTGAAGCACAATTAGTTGCTCATCAACAAAGTCAACTTTGGTATGAGGAAAAGATAAGGTTTATGAAAATTGACTTAGATGATAAAACTGACGTCCTTACATACCATAAGAAACTATTAGCAAAAGCTGAAAAAGAAAAAGAAGAATTAAAAGCTAAAGTAGAAAAATGGCACAACTCTTCTAAAAATCTTAATATTTTGCTAAATAGTCAGATGAGTACTAGGGATAAGGCTGGACTTGGGTATTAGTAACCAAGCCTCAAAATAAGACACCTTATGAACTTATAACTGGTAAAATACCAATCATAAGCTATATAAGACCTTTTGGATGTCATGTGACCTTCTTGAATACCATTGACCAACTGGGCAAGTTTGATGGGAAATCAGATGAAGGATTTTTAGTAGGGTATTCTCTACAAAGCAAGGCTTTTATGGTATACAATTTAGAAACCAAGAGAGTTGAAGAAAACCTGGACATAACCTTTTTAGAAAATAAACCAAATGTTGCAGGGAAGGGACCAACTTGGATGTTTGATCTTGATTATTTAACCGATTCAATGAATTATCAACCTATGAGATCAGAGAATCAAGCTAACAGACATGCATGTCCAAAAGAAGCTAATCATAGTGTAGGTACAGAAGATAATATTGATGCAAGAAATTCTGAAATAGAAGCTGAATCTGCTCAGGACTACTTTATACTACCAATATGGTCTTCTTATACTTCAACAGTCAAGAGCTCAAAAGTAAAGAATGCAGGTGAAGAACCTAACAAAAATCCTGATTTAAAGACAGATGAGAAGCCAGTAGATAAGGAGGATCAAGTCTTTTTGGATGAGCTTGAAAGGCTTAAAAGACAAGAACGGGATGCTAATGATGCAGCTGAAGCTCTCAGAAAGGAGTTTGCCAAAGATACTGAGGATTTGCTTCTTCAAGCAGGAGCTGCTAAAGCTAGCAGTACTAATACAGTTAATACTGCTAGCACACCAGTTAGTACTACCAGTCCTTCTGGTGGACTATCCTACACTGATCTAACCAATTCTGACCAAGATGATTCTCAAATACCTGCTCTTGAGGATAGTTATGACAATCCTAAAGATGGTATTTTTACCAATGCATCTTATGATGATGTGGGTGCAGTGGCTGACTTCACAAATTTAGAAACTATTGTGAATGTTAGTCCTATTCCCACTCAAGGATTCACTTTGTTCATCCTTCAACTCAAATTCTTAGAGATCCAAAATCAGCAGTTCAAACAAGGAGGAAAGTGAACAAAAGTCCTAGAGCCCATGCTTTTATAAGTTATATTCAAAAGCAGAGAAGAAATAATCATAAAGACTTCCAGCATTGTTTGTTTGCTTGCTTCTTGTCTCAAATTAAACCTAAGAAGATATCTGAAGCTCTTTAAGAGGAAAGCTGGGTTGAA
>BQNB010129229.1:6686-19150 GCA_026074375.1 Tanacetum coccineum
GCGAACTGAACTAATAACCGAACCGAATTTTCCAAAACCGAACCGAACTACAAATTCTGTTTTCGAGTTGGATATGGCTTTGGCAATTTAAACCGAAAACCGAATTTATTTAAATATATATATTTTTTATATATTTATATATATAAAAAGACCATTAAAATTTTATTATAATATAACAAATACTATTTATCCTTGAAATATTTTTTTTTGCTAAATATCTATGTAATCTCTACATTATATATAAGAGGAGACATGACACATCATCCGTCTACTAATCATCCTATAATGCCCCAAAATTTTTAAAATAAATATTTCATTTTTATTAAAAAAATTGTCTTTGGCATGGTTTGAACTTAAGTTGGTTATAATATTAACATACCACTCTACCACTAGACCAGGTTATTTTTTTTGAATTATATCTTCAAAGTTAAAACATACAAGGCGATGCAAATTTAGTTTTTAAACTACACGTGGAAGAAAAATTAGCTAAAAGATAATATATATTAATATTATGTATATTAGGCAAATATTTTGTTAAGATAAACTAGGAATTGATTTACAAAAGATATATACATCAACATAAAATCGCATCATAGTTTCTTGGGAAATAAGTTATGTTTAACGTAACAAGCAGGTAACCCTCGCGTTTCTTGTGGGACGTTAATTTTTTCCTCTCGCGCGTTGTTGCGGGCCAATGTTATATTATTATATATTATTTTAATTTTGTGCGGTTTATAATATTTTCGGTCCATGATTAATTTTATTTTTATTATTTTCTATATGACCTTATGTGTTGGGCCTCATGTTTAAAAGTTTCTTTTTTGGTTATATGTTTTTTTTTGTGCATGTTTATTTTTTCGGTCTCATGTTTAAAAATGCGTTTTATTTTTTTCTACATGTTTAATAATATGTTTTTTTCCTTATAAGAGTTTATGTCCCCCGCGCGGCTTGCGGCGGTAAAAAAAAAATTATACTTTTTTTTTTATTGCGAATTTTTTTTGTCTCATGTTTAATAGTTTGTTTTTTTTATATGGGCTTATGTGTTGGACCTCATGTTTAAAGCTTTGTTTTTTTTGCTATGTGAGTTTTTTTTTTTTAAAATACACTAGTTTAATAAATTCAATTTAAAAGTGTGAACGTTTTACTATTCGATATTTTTAAAGTTGAATCGTACGTTTTGTAATATTTTTTTTTTCCCTCTCTATTTTTGTGCCAAAAATTAAAAGAAAAAATTGTGCCAAAAATAAAAAAAAAAAATAAAAATTGGTGGCCAGGTCCCAAAAGTTGAAGCCCAGGCCCAAACCCAATGTACAGATAGAACACAGTAGCTTCTACTGTACAATGCTAAATGTTTCCTATATGAGTTTATGTCCCGCGCGTCGTTGCGAAGCGGTAAAAAAAATTATACTTTTTTTTGTTTTTTTTTGCGAATTTTTTTTGTCTCATGTTTAATAGTTTTTTTTTTATATGAGCTTATGTGTTGGGCCTCATGTTTAAAGCTTTGTTTTTTTTTGCTGTATGAGTTTTTTTTTTTAAAAATGACACTGTTTAATGCAATTTAAAGTTGTACGTTTGTGACTATGTCGATTATTTTAAAGTTGAATCGGTACTTTTGTAATATTTTTTTCCCTCTATTTTATGCCAAAAATTAAAATAAAAAAAAAATTTATGCCAAAAATTAAAAAATAAAAAATAAAAAATTGGGCCGGCCCAAAGTGGAAGCCCAGGCCCAAACCATTGTACAGTAGAAGCACTGTAGCTTCTACTGTACAATGCTAAATGTATGTATGTATAATTTGACACTATATATACGACATATATTGATAGGTTAAAACACACAAAAAACTCGATTCACAAAAAACTATAGTAAAAAGAAACTCGATTCACAAAACCTATAGCAACAAGAAACTCGATTCAAAAAACCTATACCAACATGCAACCACAAAGGCAATCACAAAGGCTTTTAAAATCCAACCAAAACAAAAGCAATAGAATTACTGTGCCTACTATTGAATCTCCCTCATCTCGTAATTTGTTCTTCAACTAATGTTATTACATTGATTTGTAACTTTTTGATGTAATATAAGCATATGTTTATAATATAAGCATAATATATATTAATTAACAGGAGGCAAACCACAACAGAAGAGAAACAGTTTGACAGCGGCTAAAACCTCCAAGGTTACCTCTTCAGGTACTTTTATCATATATAATTAAATAAACCATTTTTTTTAAAGTTTTTAGTAATTGAATTAACTGTGTATATTGTTAATGTTATTGTGCATGTTTATGAATTTATAGCATTTGCTCCACCGCAAAAGAAAATCACTAAAAGTTCCTCAGGTACTCTCATCATATACTATTAAGCAAACATTGTTTTTTACATGCATGTTATAACTATAATAGAATAGTTTTAATACTTTTTGAATCTGCAGCTGGTAAATCACAACACAAGGGAAAGACTATAATGCATGCTTCTACAATTGAAAGATGTGCAACAGGTTTTTCTTTTTTTAAGAAAGAATTTAGATTATGTTTTTATCAATAATGGATACTAAATTAATACTTAATTTTGTTAAATTACAGTACTAAAAACACAACAAAACCGAAAGAATGGAAAGAATGCATCCACTTTTGAAAGTCCATCTGCAGGTACTTTTTTTAACAATTTACTGAATTTAGATTGTTATTTGAATACATGTGTTTTTATTTGGAAACCTGTGTTAAGTATAATATGTTTTTATATTTACAGTCCTTAAGATGAAGGAACAGAAAATAACTCCCGTTAAAGATATCAACCCTATGATTAATAACATGGTGCTTAATGGGAGATGTGTGTCTGTTTGGCATTCACACAAACTTAATGAAGAGCATGATCCATACAATTTGGATTGTGTATTTCAGGATGAGCATGTATTTTGAATATATTTTCAACCAGTCAATAATATTTTCCTTTTTATATAAACTCTTATTCTAAAAATCATGTACACAGTCCAACCGAATTTATGTTTACATCAAAAAGGAATTGATGTTTAAATTTGAACCACTTCTTCAAGAGGGACAATGGTACATCATATCTAACTTTGGAGTGGTAGAAAATAGTGGAAGATATCTACTTTTAACCAAAGTATAAAAGTTTCAAAGATTATTCATTTGTGATTATTAACTTCTCATAATATTTATTTGTAGACGTTATTGGTACTGTTGTTGCTATTGGAAATATTGTACCTGTGAATGGGTATGGTTGTTCTAAGATTCACAGGACAGTTGTCATTGAAGACACTGAGTAAGCAGAATACCTTAATTTGTTATTAATAAATATCCAAAATAATATAATTGTAAGTAAATACATACCAATAGAATTATGTTCATGATACTAAGCATATATTTACAACATATTATGCAGATCTTTAAGGCTTGAATGTACTTTCTGGGACAGTTTTGCGCTAATGTGGAATGAATATGCTAACAAACTTGACCAAGTTGGTCATTTAGACTTTGTTTTAATTCTGGGGAAGATCAAATATTGGAATAGTAAGTTTTACATTCATATTATCATATTTGTATTACACTAAAGTATTTTTATATCAACTTTGTAAATGTATTACTACCGGAGTAATACAATTGTTACCACTCATTAAAAATGCAGACAAACTAGCTATTTACAATTCTCTATTTGGAACCAGAATTTTCATAAACAAAGATATTGCTTCGTTATTATCTTTCCCAAAGAGGTAACATACGTTGATTATTTTTTTTATCTATGAATGAAAAACTGTATATAGATTAGCAATAAAAATTATACAAACCACAGTTATGAAGCACAAAACGAATATAACGCAAGCGCGTTCAGAATTGGGATACAAAATCAAGACAATCATACTGTTAGCCCTGCTGAGTTTATGCAAGGTTCTTTGAAGAGAATGATTGGAATGATCCGTACTATTGAACCGGTAAGATTCCATTGTTTTTCTAAAGTTTAACATTGTATTTTGTACCATATCATGTTTTGAGTAATTTTACACAAACATATCGTTAATCATACATTTTAAACTTACATGCAGGAAACACATTGCTTTGTGTTTGCTACAGTTCACAGCATTCAATATGAAAGTGAATGGGCTTACATTGGGTGCAAAGCATGCAATAGTCGTGTGACTGCAGTTGCGTCAAAAGGAGCTTCTTCATCAAGAAAAAAAACAACTATGACACTGTAAGAAGCATGGAGAAACATATGTAGTGGTATCTAGGTATCAAGTTTAGTATATGAAAAATAAACTATTGAATTTGTTAATTAAAAAACACACGGTAAATTTGTTTTGTTTTACATACATGGGTTCAAGATCATTGTGCGAATTTTTGATGAAACCGGCATTGCACAAGTTGTCATTTTTGACAACAATGTCCATAACATGACAAGGTTATCAGCATGGGAGATTATGGATAAACAAGGCATGGATGCTGAGCAATACTTCCTGATGAACTGAATAAAATTATTGGGAAACAATATCTGTTTAAAATTAGGTATTTAGAATTTAACCACAAGAACAACAGTCACGTCTATCGAGTTGAAAAGGTTTCTGAAGATGTAGAAACAATCAAGTACTTCATAGATGGCTTCTTGATTAATGAAGTTTAATACATTTGATTACTCAAAACTTATAACAATCAGGCATAATTTTAAAATTTGTTATATTTTAAATATACATTTTTTCATTACCATTTCAGGAAGGAGATGAAGATTGTATAAGTGAATCAATGGAGGATTAAGAGGTATTACACATTACATTTAAAAAAAATGTATACACACTATTTATATTTCTATATTTTTTTAGTTTTTGTTATACATATTTAAACATTGAGAATTACAAGATGCAGAAGATGAGTTTACAAGTCAATCCACTGAAGTTAATGAGGTTTTATACATTACATCGTTATATATGTTAAACAATATGAATTTTTAAATAATATTTTAATTTTTGTAACTATTTGTTCATATAAATACATTACAGAATGAAGAGGATGATTTGACAAATCAATCAATTAAAACTAATGAGGTATAATAACTTAATATTTAAAACCAACATTTAAGTTTGACAATAATGATAACTTTTATTTTAATTAACACAAGGCGCGCCCACCGGTGCGTTGCACCGGGCTTGGTCTTTGAGAAAAATCAGATTGTTACTTATGTGAATGATTGTTAAATTCATACTGAAAGATTTAAGGCAAGGTGTAACTAAGATTAATAACTATGTAATGTATTAAACCGCTTGTCTATAAGTAATGTTTATTTTGTAATGATGTTAATTTCCATACGGGCGATAGTGAATTGAATATAACCGAGCTCAAAACCAATGATTTGTGTTAGGGCTACTAAGCTACAACATAAATTTATAATTAAACATGTAGGATGTTTCATTATATGTTAGGTCACTTTGGAAGTGTTTGGCATTGCTTTTACATTAAGTAATCAATCATAAACAAAGTATACGTGCCAAAAAATGTTGGTCGATTAATGGGTCAAAACGGAACAGTAGCCATTACCCGTTATTTGTTTCATGTTCACACTCAATATGGCTCACATAGCCTGGAACTACAACCACACAAAGCAAAAGAATTAGCACACATACCCAACATGTTAAGATTTTCCATAAGTACTTACGAATGAGTCCACTTTTAGATATGTCTAAACTCCAAAATAACTAAATAGGAAATGGATCAAAGGGGTTGAAAATTAAGGCGATACACCATTTGAAGGAGGTAGTCCTAACAATCCTTGAAGCAAAGTCCATGAGGGGAAAATAACAATATACTCAATTAGCTTCTAATAGCTAACAGGTTCATAACACATCAAATGAGACAATTTTGAGTCTATGGTATACCTCTTGGATCTTCTAAAGGTAAGTAAAAAATGAAGCTATAAGTAACTTAAAGAAGTTCACAACCAATGTTTCTATTGGTAGTGCACTTGTTATGGTCATTAGAATTGTTTCTTGTCAAGTGCATCAAGCTTTAATATCAGGCTCGCATCAAAACTAAGCAACATGTGTTGCAAACTGGGATCAACAAATTATTATATTACCATAGAGATGTTGTGGTATTGGTGTGACTGCACAACCCCTGTATGTGTTTCATCTCAACAAACTTGGGATGTGATACGGTTCCAAAAGTGATGAAACATACTGAACATGCAAGTTAAGTAACAGCAGGGTACCATCATATAACATGTAGAATGTGCCTAAAAATAGGATAAACAATTTAAACTTCTTTATCCAAAGAGTAAATATTTCAAAAGTATACACATGCGTTTAGGCTATTTTCTACCAAACTGAATGTTTTTTAAATTAGCAAAGTCTGGACAAAAAGTATATCAAGAAGTATTACAGTGCAAATTTACTTAGATAATTTGGTTTACATATGCTCATGCCGCATTGCATACATCCAAATGGATGAAACATTCAAACAAAAAAATATGGATGATTATATACATAGGTCGGCTATGTATCGGTGGACACGGAGTTCTATTGCTGACCAAGGGGGAAATGTTTAATTTGTGCCGAGTCTATATTTCAGGAATTTAGATTTACTGTTATACTTACTCATGTGGCATTGTTAAACAGGAAAACCCTTGCTGCCGTATAGATTGCTTTCATCGGATATACCCTTGAGGTTACTACCATCCTTCCACCTTGACCAAAGCTTTCCACTATTGAACGATCAACCTAAAATTTAACAATTTATTAACTTTTATGCACATGATTCCTGATGGCCTGATGCATACACATTTATCTCTTATATGAGGTAAAATTATAATTTAATTTTTTACTTTCAAATCTGACCTTAAACATTTTATAAATGCATTTGATTGAAAATTTTCTAACAGATTACTATTTATTCCTATATTATTTCAATTTTAACAAAATTTGCAATTCCAAACACAACAACAACAATACCCAATCCTGCCGGAGTAGTGGTATGTAGGAGGTGAGATGTAAACAGTCACACCTTACTTGTTTCTATGCAGACTATAGGCTGAATTTCTTGTTTCTATGCTTACCTCCTACGCCCCTACCTGAGGATAAACACTATAGGCTGAATTGCTTGTTTCTATGCAGACTATAAGTACCTATTTATTTCAGATTCCTTAAATGCTTATAATTAAGTTGCTTATCTACTAACTGTTATAAGCAATCCCAAACACCCTCAAAAGATTAAAAATCAAGCAGGAAATGTATCATAATCAAAAACTTGATGCATCCAACAATAATGGAAAAACTATTTAGTTCTGAGCAAATGTAGCAACATGGGCCATGTTGGGTCACTGGGTACTAATTTAACGCGTAGGCATGAAGAAAATATGATTACCAATTTAACGGGTCCATAATCTTCAGGGACAGAAATCATTCCCCTCTACGTTCACAATGCTACACAATCAATCAAATTCAAAATATGCAATTAACATAAGAAGCTTAACATAGAACCCAGATGTACAAAATAAAAAAGCACTTATGTTCGATATAAAACTCAACAAATTGAGCCATGCTAACCTCTTACGAATTTGTTATCTTAAATGATACAACCCTGCCCCGCATTCACCATTTCAAGATAATCACCACTTTTGTCAAACTTGATTTCTTTCTTGAAGCCTTCCCGCCACTGCTGGTGTGTACATGGGCCATATATGGTGGAAAATGGTTTAGACAGAGGACTGTGCCAGCCTTGTCATCGCTTAGTAACCACTGACCCAATGCTTTAGAAATTCTAAACACACAATGCCAAACATCTCCTTTTTTTATAAATATAATAGTTTCCTTATATAGAATCGATTCTGGCGTCTGGTAGTTTATAGGTAGTAATGGCCAATTGGTTAAAAGTGTTGGCAAAGTTGTTATTTGATATATAGTTAGTAAGATGTTAACATGAGAATTAAGTCACTCACATATATCTCAAATTTATTACCGCTGGTGATTTGCACATGCGAGCTTTTCCCTCATCTATGGAGTCTCCCCTGACATTGGCCACATGCTGCAAAATACCACCTGTTACTTGCGGTTATGCTTGTTAGAGTTGCCTCACATGTAAACGTGAACCCCTACAAAATAGGTCATATAAATATAAACTTTTTTATATTAAGTTATGAGACATTCTTCAAGTAAATGCCAACACTTTAAATGTACCTTTAAGTGATCTCTTGTGATTAAAGAAATAGCCAAAAAAAAGTAGATGCTACGAAGAATAACAAATCAACAATAAAGATCTTTACTTATAATTTTGTTAAGAAGTATGATTCAAGGAAAGTACTTGATACAGATATATCAACATGAAGATATATTAGGCTGGACTTATCAATAGCATGAGCCCCTTACAAAACCACATTCGCACGCTTGAAAAACAGTTACCTTTTTGTTGTTGAATGAACCGTGTACATATCTACCGACCCACTTAAGAAAATGTTTCTATTACGTTTCGAGAACATGTACATACTAAGGTTAAATGTATATCGATATGCTAAAACGATCAGACATTCAAATCATTCTATGATGGCATATTGAATTCTAAACTGTATCCAAAAGAAAGCTTTAGCTAGGCTAATTAAATATTAAGATCAACTTGTTTTGGCCAATAAAATACATACCATTGTAAGTTTTATTTCGCTATGACTAATAGTTCAAACACAATCTCATATTCAATATTGATTACTATACAATGTAACTTATAGCACAAAAATGTATACTAATAATAGATAGTAATACTAAAATAATCATATAAGAACAATACTTGTTAAATTTAATGTTACCTCATAATTATATTTGCGTTTATGAATGGGCTTGAATTTTTGAACATCTAGTATTGTCAACTCATTGTTCTATAACATACATTATAATTAAGCGATTGCTACTTCGATAACTTTCTAAGATTGCACGACTTGAACATATGTAAACGAAGGTAAATGAAAAAGCTTAATATATGAAGTAAAAGTTTACCCCTTTCCTAACAGCTACATGAGTCCAGTCTAGTTTATAAGTGATATTAATGTTATCCCTACTAAGTTCTGCTTGCTGTCACATTTTCCACCTGTGGTATTAATAAAAAATATTGAAACATCCTTCGAAATAAATAAATAAAGGCATGTTTGTAACCATCAAACATATTTGATATTGGCAAATAAAGCATCACACTGCGAATATCCCATAGTCGAATAATCTTGTCACCTGATGCACTGGTAGTCAAATAAGAATGTCTAGGATACCAACATAACTAATACATGTTATCGATATGCCCCTTTAGCTCAAGATCTTCAACCTTGTTCTGTAACAAACAACATCATATAAGACTGAGTACCGAGTGTTTGCAATGCATTTTGAGAGTGATTATGGGATACAAAATAATTAGATGCAGCAAAAAGCATTGCAAAAGATAGTGTTTGAATGTGTCATTGTGTTTCATCTGGATGAAGTCGAGATGATCAGATTTACTTTTCATGTCTTAACTATAGCATACACATGCAATTACATGATCCAATCACCACAATGAAAAATTAAGTGAGTGTGTTAATCAATTGATAATACTATATATATATATATATATATATATATACACACACACACACACACACACATATATATATATATATATATATATATAACAAAATCCTAAAAAACTAACCTTTGACCTTTGCACTCTTAATTGGCTTCTTAGATTGTTGTCTGACATTTTGATTTCCTCTATCATCCAAATCACTTGATCCATCTTTGGCTTATTTCCAGCTTTTCCCCAAGCAGAATTAGTATGGCCAATCCATAGTGACTTTCTTGATTCGATTCACTTTTTTCCTATAATGGATGATTTTATATAATCATAATAGGCAATCCCAAACACCCTTATTATTGGCTTATAAGATACCAACTTGCTTGATGTGTCGTCGTGTAGGCGTTATTTATGTTTTCAAATTTAAATTTATATTTTGCCGACTTTACCTAAAAGAACACTTTAACGTGCAGTGTACCTGATCAGATGGAGTTTCGTGGTAAGTAGGGTGTCGATCACTAAGAGCGAGAACTAATATTTTATTTTATCAATATTTTGGTTATCTAAACTAAGTTAATTTAAACTATGTTAATTCCATTCTATGTTAAACCTATGCTAAACCTATGTTAATCCTAATTCTAACAGATAAGAGGGTTTTTTCAGTCTGAGAGACTAGCACGGGTTTTGTGGTAACTTAGATCAATTTAAGACACAATAACACGCGCAAGCAGACATTCAAAAGATAGAAGATTGGTCTAGCCAAATATAAAAAAAAAATTATTAACCATGATTAATCCAATTAAAACGTTGGTTTGTTTATTTAGTGCAATGAGTGCTTATCTCGAGGCGGTATATCATTCCAAGATTTAGGCGATACTTACTAAAACCAGACACGTAGAATTCATCACATTAAATGCATCCTGCATAAGTATCCTATTGATGATTATAATCCCATCTTAAGGTAGATTTAATAATGTGTTCTTATTAAAACCCTTGCTCATAGAGACTTTACCCACTATACTGCTTAATGGCAATTTATATACTAGTAGTCCACTATCCAAGTCTTTACCAATTGAGACTAAGAACGTACCTCGTTAGATCTAGGTCATCTGCTGGTCCCAGCTAAGATCACTAATCTAAAGCAAAAAAGGCCTTATCTTTGTGAACCAATTTTGACTAGATAATATAATCACTAAATTGGAGAGCCATCCTGACATCTAGATTAACTTGGTCGAAAATACTAATTCCATTTTAATATAGGTCGCATACAAAAGCACGTAAACAAGTATAAATTGATAAGACATAAAACAAGCATCACGATAAAATTCATAGAGAGTCGATATAAACAAAACCAAACATTTAAAAAATCTTATATTTCATAACCCCCAACATGGCTAATACCAAAGGGTATTAGCCCTTAATCATCATAATCAATACAAGAGTAATAATTCAACCAAGGTAAACTAACCGAGTTAAACGAATGATACCAACAATCGAACAATTACTAGAGTATAGGAGATTACATGGTGTTTCCTATGGAATTAATAACTTTGCTTGACCTCTTCTGCTCTTCTTGTTTTCTAAAAATTGACTTTTATGGTTAAGGTATCGAAAATATGATCAAGCACACTAAAAACCCGTTTTTAGGTTTTCTATTTATAGTGTATGGAATTTGGTCAATACGGCGTATCGAGAGAGTTGGATACGGCGTATTAGGGGTTTCTTGGAGTAGGGACCACGTTCGATATCTTCCATAATATTTTATTACTTTATATTGAATACGGCATATGGATCTCTCTTGGATACGACGTATTAGATTTTGTATCTTTGTGGTTTCTTGTGAAGTGCCGGCACAGATACGCTGTTTCTTCCTTGATGGATACAACGTATAGGATGTCAAAACAATATTCTTCAAATGTCTTCGTTTAAGCTCCAGAATGCGTGCCTTTTAGCTAATCTTTACAAAGTACTCCCTAATTACTGCAATTCTCTAAACGATTAAGTAACAATTTTTGCAATAATTATACAAAATGGGTAATTTACATGGGATAAATGATGCTATAAAAGTGACATTATTTGATGTCATCAAATATCCCCCCACTTGAATCCTACTTGTCCTCAAGTAGCCTTTAGAAGTTTATAAAAATGTATTCCTAAGGATTTTTCTGTTAAGCATTTATTTGATTAATTACAAGTACACAATCAAATACCTCACGAAATAAGAAGATGAAAACACTCAAATCACTCAACTAATCTATGTGGTAACATGTAACTAATTCGCACAATTACTTGGTCATGACGAATATTCTATCATAGGCTTGGCAAGGATATACATCTCCATCACTAAAGCTAAAGAGTAACAAGTTTATAGAGGTAAATTGGGTTTATTTTAAAGGCTTAAAGGTTTTGATCACTCTTTCTAGTCTCTACCGATACCAATATTCCAGAAAAGGTGAAAAAAGACCATACATACAGACCCATAATGATGGGATAGACACATATGACTACATTCAAACCTTAACTCGAATAAGCTAAAGAGTAGGACTAGTAGTGATATAGGGTATGTATCTTTTAATCTTTTCTCCAAAAGTAATAAACCAACAAGGGAAACAAAACCACACATACATGGCCGTAACGACAGAATAGACACATGTGATTGCTCGCATCCTCATTCGAGTAAGACCAAATGTTAGAATTAGGAAAGGAAAAATAATTGGTGTTGAATAAAATGAAACAAAATAAATAGATTAAGTCCAAACAGGTAAGGCATAAAGTTGCTAGTTACTTTCCTGACCATCTCTTGAAAAAGACACAAAATGGAAGATGTGTGAGAGATGAAATTGACTGCGAATTTTGTGTGTGTGATGAGTGATATTATGGTATTGGAATATGTTTCAAGCTTAATGGATATTAGTGATAGGGTGTATTGGGCT